>MVAJ01000023.1:0-230079 GCA_014825545.1 Cystofilobasidium capitatum
ATGGACAAAGAGGGAAGAGAAACTCAAACACTGCACTCTCTTCCTGCACCAACACCTCGTCCTTCCAGCTCGTCAACGACAACGACACCGCGTGCGTCCTTCTCTTCCTCTTCACCACAAGATACGGCTTTGCTGGGTTTCTCTTTTGCCCTCCCCCCTACGCAGCGTCCTTTGCGAGTGAACCCCTCGACTCGCCTCGTCCGGATAGGCTGTCGACTCCTGGTTCGTCTCTCCTCTCTTTCCATGAAGGGAGATGGAAGCGGGGATGCATAAATTGTGCAAGGCCAAAGATCAAAAAAAGGAAGGAGAGGGTCGAAAAGCGAAAGGGACAACGGAGAGGGCCTGACGGAACAAAGTGTCCGGGAGGGAGAACAGAAGGATCCGAGCAGAAAGAGAACTGGTGTACAAGCTTCAAGACGAAGAAGAGGAAGATAAGAGCGCAAGGGACGAAAAAAATATTTGCTGTCATCGGCGGAGAAATGGATTGCGGAAGGGGGGAAGGGAGGGAGGAAGGAGGGGGAAAGAAGCGTTGCGCTCAGTTGAGTTCGGCAAACCGCTTGAGTCCTTCGAGCGTCTCGCCCGCCATCTCCTTGAACCGGATGACAAACTCGGTTTGGTGGATAACGGCGTTAATCGTTTCCTCCCGGAGCTTGGACACGTTATGCACGAGCTTGTCGTGTCTGCACCAAACAACGGAAAACAGAGGGGAAGGGCGGGGTCAGCCGAGAGAATCAAGAAAGAAGGGAAGAAAGGAAAGGACGACGCACTCCATCTTGAGCGTCTCGAGCTTGGACTCGGACGCGAGCAGGGCCTGCTTGGACATGGCTCGCGACGACGCAATCTCCCGCTCGAGATGCTGCTGCTGAGCCGACAGTTCGGCCGACTCAACCGTTGCGATCTGGAGCAGGCGAACGCGGACGAAGGAGGTTGTCAGCGTCTCTTCGGCTTCCCTGCTGATGGTAGCCGGGTAGGCGAGAAGGGAGGCAGGAGGGAGAGACTCACGTTCCGTTGGCTCTCTGCTTGATCGGATGTCGACTTGACCCTCCCGGCCCGGATGTCAATCTCCTCCTTGAGCGCCTCGACCCGCTGCGTGAGCTCGTCGAGGTCGTGGTCGGCCTTGATGATTGTGCCCTCCACGTCGGTGATCTCGAGCCGTCTTCTGCTCAGCAGCCGACCGAGCGCGGGCGCGATGGTCCCCTTGACGTCGCCCGTGAGCATCTCCTGCTCGGTCGTCCCGGACGCCTCGAACAGCAGCAGGAAGTGGACGTCGGCGACTTCGGGAGGAGGGGACGGGTGGAGACCGAGACGATAGACGAACTGGTTGTACTCTCCCACGAGCGTCTCGAGCTGGTCGCCCCGACGCGAGACGGCCATCTCGCGCGCCCAGAGGTCCTGGCGCGCCTCCGCCGCCTTCTGGCGCGTCTCCTCGAACGCATTCTTCAGCGTCTCGTGGTCCGTGTTGAGTCGGGTGACTTCCTCGACCGACAGGCCCTGAGCTTGAACGGCCGCCTGGACAGAAGACAGCTCAGCCTGGAGTGAGGTCTGAGCAGCCTCTGTAGAAGGCAAAAGATGAGAGGCGCAAGCGTACAGGACGTCAGTGAACCATTCCGTACTCAACATAGGCCTACAATCGTTAGACGTAAGAGAGAACGAACGTATTTGCGTGATGTTGTCCGTCAGGAGGGCAGTCTGTTGCAGAATCTTGGTCCGCTTCTGCGACTGATGGTCGATGAGACTGATGAACTTCTTCCTATCCGACTCGAACTTGCCGTACTCCTCGTTGAGGAGAAGCAAAGGGTCCTGTTCGACAACAGGCAGACGGAAAACGCTTGTCAGCCCGACGGCGCTCAGGGTTCGAGGTAAGGGTGGGATGTGAGGACTGACAGGTTTCGACGTCAACTCTGCCCATTCCCTCTGACACTGCTCGATCAACCGCTCGTTTGCCTCCATCTCCTCGTCAAAGGACTGGAACTTCCGCTCTGCATCAAGATCGCCAAGGAGGGTCAGCTGCTGCTGCGACGCGGCGTCGGTCAGGAAAGTGGAAGAGACAGCAAAAGGGGAACGCACGAAAGTTGTCTTCCAGCTGGGCGTCCTCCTCCGGACACTCCTCCGAGCCCTCGTACCACTTGGCGTAGGCGTTCGAGAGGTAGTCCCACAAATACAATTCGTACAGCGTCGGTGCGTCGAGAGGGACCTGTTCGGGCGGGAGGAGGTCGTAGTCGGGATACACCTCACCCGACATCCAGTTCTCGCGCGTCTGTCAAGCATCGCGAGAGTTAAGCACGAGTAGAGTGGTGGGTCAGTTAGGGAAGAGTGGAGAGGAGAGGCAAGGAAGGGTAGGAGATGAGAAAGACGGACCTCTGCGAGTTCTACCAGCCACAGCAACATCGCGATCAACGAAGACCAGTTGGTCGGACTTCCCGGTGCTGTAATCGCCGTCCTGCTCAGCCCGCTCAGCGCCGGATACTCGAGATCCTTGAGCAGCTGGATGCACTCCTCTTCAAACTTCCGTCCGCCCTTTCCGAACACGTAGTCGTCGTCCAACACCACCATGATGAGAAACTTGAATTGGTTCTGGAAGTCGATCTGGGCAGGCGAGACCATCGACTTCTCCGTAATCTGCGGTGCGCGAGGGTGTCGCTGAAAGAACTGGGTGATGGTTGCCCCGGCCTGTTCTTTGAACGCTTGCGACTTTATCGGCCGCGGGTCGTCAAACGTCGTCTTGCCCGGAGCGAGGAGGCGACCGCCGTGGGAGGGAGTCATGATGGACTGGCGGCTGCCTTGGAAGGCGGACGAACGTCGCATCACGCTGGAGGGAGGGTTCGGAAGGAGTGGATGGGGAAGATTGACGAGGTGAGGGAAGGCGCAGCGAGGGGGTGGGGGAGGACGCCGGAGAGCAGACAAAGACCGAGTCCGAGCGAGCGCAGGAGAGCAGGTCAAGCCAGAAGTAAAGAAGCGAGCACCGTCAGTCAGATGCTCTTCATGGGGGCACGGGTAAGGCAATGCGGAGGAAGAGGGTGTTGGGTTCGGGTGCTTGTCTCGTCATCCAACATCCGCTTTCCCTCCCTCGTCCCGTCCCCGTAAGCCAATCAGGAAGGAAACCAGACCACGCACTTTGTGCTAGCCCTAGGCGTCGTTCCAAATCCCGTTCCTCGACCTTGACTGCTACCCGGTCCAGCGCCTGCGCTCCCTTGGGATCCGCCAGGGACGGGTCCTCCCGAGGACGTGGGCTGGAGCTGGGTCGTCCGACGACGCTGGCCGGGCGGTCCTACGGGCGGCGGCGGAGCTCGGAGGGGCGGTCCGGCGAGGGACATGCGGTTCGACATGGTTGGCTGTCGATGGGGACCAAGCTGGGTTGAGGTTGGGTACGACAGGAGGGGAGCGGGTAGGGGCCGGAGGGATGGCAGGGGTCGGCGTCCAAAGTCAAAGGACGGGACGCGTCCATCCTTAGACAGCTCACTTGACTGAGGACACCGCATTCAAGTAGACTCTCTCGATCTAGCTTCCCCATCGCTCGCGTCGGTAGTTCGTAGCACGGGAGGCATGGGCAGTCTTGTTTCATTGCAAAAGAAAGGCGCTGACAGCACTCAGAACGTAGAGAGCAATGGCAACGGAGGAAACGGACGCAAAGAAGGGGTCGCCGAAGGTGTCGACGACCGCGCGGCCGGGCGGGGCGTGAGGAGAGATGGAGGAGGCAGGAGACGTTGGCGTGGGAGGTGGCACGTAAGAGATTCAAAGGGACTGCAATGGTGTTCAAAAAAGGAAGAGTAGAGGGTAAGCGTTCTGAGGAAGTCAAAGGGTGCTAGTGCGCACTGACCTCCATCTGAGCGACAACCTCGTCGAGCTCTCGCTTCGAAACTGCGTACTTCTCCATAGCCTCCTGCGAAAGTCAGATACAAGTGCAAAGTGTCGTCATCAGTTGAGCCAGGCTTGCAAGGGGATCGAATATGAGGACGCAAGACACGGACCTCGTACTTCTGCTCCCACGAATCCCTCTCGGTCTCGACCGTGGCGACCTTTCGCTCAAAGTGCTCCGCCTTGACGTCGGTCTGACGCAGCCTGAGGGAGACGACGAGGTATTGCATTAGTGATTGTACGAAGGGGGAGGGTTTTGACGAAAAGATGAAGGGGGGGGGGGGACGCACTGCTCAGTCACCTCCTTGAGCTTGTTGTCGGACGTCTCGAGCTCCTCCTCCAAAACCTGAACCTTCCTCTGCAAGCTCTCGTTCCCGCTCTTGTGTACCTCGGTCTCCTCGCTGCTGGCCTTGGCGTCGGCGAGCTTGGTCTCGACCTTCTCGAGCTCGGCCTCGAGCAGGGACACCTTGTGCGCGAGCGACGTGATCTCCTGGTCCTTGGTCAGGATTTCCTGCTCGTACTTCTTGTTCTTGGACTCGGCCTCCTCGGCGCGCGAGATGGCGGTGTCAGCCTCGACTCGAAGCGAGTTGAGTTTCTGAGAGTTCGGAGGAAGGGAGGCAGGCGAGGCGAGATGGGGGGCGAGAAAGCGAGGCATGCGCGAAGGGGACAAAGAGTTCAGCCAACCTACTCGCCCATCTTCTCGACCAGCCATGGCCTACCAGCTCCCCTGTTGCGAGGAGAGGCTATGGTCCAGAGCAAAGGAAGACGCGACTGACCTCCTTGATCTTCTCCTGCAGAAGCACGAGAGCGAGACAGATAGATGGTCAGCCCTCCTGCCTCCTGGTCGAGCGATCACGCTGAGAGCGCCAATCCTGTCTGCGTAGCACACTCTCCACGCAAAGACTTCTCCAGGTGTAGGAAAGGGGACGAACCATGGTTTGCTAGTGTGTGTTAGGAAGGGAGGAAGGAAGGGAGGGGGCTGGGTGATGGCGAGGAGGGCGGTGGAGGGGCGCAGCGAAGGTGGGAATGGGTTTGTTACATGCGCGTAACTTGACCGTTATGTTTGTGTAACTCACCCCTGCCTCCCGCGCTGAGCAGATGGGCCCGTATCACCAGCGTCGCCCCCCTCAACCCAAGAGGGATTGGACCCACCCTCCTCCCCCGGCACACCATGGCAGGCACCAACTACCAGCACACCCAGCACTACATCAGCCTCCTCCTCCAGGCCCACCCACACAGGAGACCGTCGACCGTCCAGGATGGCCCGTCCCTCGCGACGGCCTCTGCCGACCTCGTCCCGTCGCCCATCGGCAGCCGGCTCGCGCCCGCCCTCCCTCCTTCGAGCCTGTCGAGGGAGCAGCTGGTCGAGCAGCTGGTCGACCTCATCGTAATGGAGGAGGAGGACGCAGCCAAGGACCTCATGGGCGAGGAGCTCGGACTCAAGGTCAGCAGTCGTCCTCCAGTCTTCGCCTCTGCTCTCTAGCTGGCCTTGCTCTGGACCGGACCTCAGAAACGTGTTGCTGATCCACCTCAAAACATCCTTTCTCGCGCGCACTCCAGCCCGGCGACTCTGCCCTGGACCAGTACATCCTGTCTCTCATGCACAAGGTCCGAGGTACGGCTGTCCTCCCCCTCACGGCCCATTCAACGAGCCGTAGCCCTCCCGCCCTTACTCATCGCGTCCCTAACCCCGCCCTTGTTCTGCTTCCCATCGCAGACGACATGAACCAGGTACCCTTCTCGCCAACCTCGATGGTCACTCCCAAGCGGCCGGCCGTGCGCAAGTCGTCGTCGACGCTGTCCAAGTCGGCCATCACGTTCCGACCGTTGACGCCACTGGCCTCTCAGGCGCTGCCCATCTCGCCCTCTGCGGTTGGCTCATCCGCTTCCCCGTCCACTTCCTTCAGCTCGCTTTCTGCCTCTCCGTCGCGTCCTTACCTGCCAGGGTCCGAAGCGCTCCGGACTTCCTTCTCGTCATCGTCCACGCACACGTCGCCCGGTCTCTTGCACGCAGCTGTCGCCATCCCTTCGCCGCCGTCGTCGGGTGCTTCGCCGTCGCCTATCCTGAGCCCAAAGACTCTGAGTGCCAAAGCCGTCGAGTTCAAGCCTTCTCCTCGGTCATCCCATGCCAGCATCGCCACTACCTCCCCGTTTGCGAGCGGAAGCCCAAGCAGTCCGGTCGACTGGTCCATCGGCAGCTCGCTCGGCAACGGGTCTCGAGCACCATCCCTCGGCAAACCCATCTCGGCCCTCTCTCTGGCCTCCCCCATGCGCAGTGACTCTTCGACTCTTCCTCCGGCCCCTTCGTCACTCCTCAAACACCCGTCACCTTACTCTCGCATCGACGACAACGACGAAGAGGAGGATGACTTTTCGCCCTTTGGTTCGCTCCCCGCCCACACTGGCAGTCCCTCTCTCCACCACCTCCAGCCCGAAGACCCCACTTGGGCCTCGAGCTCAGTCTCGGCGGGGTCCTACTCGTCCTCGACGTCGTTCCCCCAGATGACGATGGGCGAGATGGACGAGCTCTACGCCGCGTCGGGCGTGATGGGCGAGGAGTACTCGCAGGCCGGGATGACGCCGATGGACCTGCTCTGCTCGATCTTCACCGGTCTGAGCACGCACGAGGTCGAGGTCGCTTTGCATAAGCACGGGTACGACTTTGAGTCGACCATGGCCCACCTGATGGTGTCGTCCTCCTCGACAACGGCGGCAGCGGCGGAGGATGTGTCGGGCTTGCCTCCTCTCCCGACGACGACGACGTCGAGCGCTGTGCCGATCACGTCCCCGCTCGCGAAACCGTTTGTCCCTAGGGAAGGGTACGTCGTCGCCGGAGGCAGGAACGGGGCGATCCCGATTCGTCCGCCGAGTCCTAGCTCGTCGTTCGGGTTGAGCGGGGTCGGAGGGGTCAAAGGTGCCGGAGGTGGCTTTGGGGGCAGAGTGTGTCGGTACTACCTCAATGGGGAGTGCAGGAGGGCCGATTGTCGGTTCAGGTCCATTCCTTCCTCTCCGTCATCTGTGTGCACCCATGGGACTGACCTCTGGCCTCGGCATTGACCTCCTTCAGTCACGACATCGAGCGAGCGCTCTGCCGTTTCTGGCTTCGTGGACAGTGCGCAAAGGGAGACCAGTGCGAGGTACGTTCTGCTTTCTTCTCGACTCGGAAGTTGTTGGTTTTGATGCCGTCTCTTGTCGCTTTGAACAGTTCATCCACACCCTCCCGCCAACGTTTGACCCCGAGACCCTCTCCCCCGCTACGGTGGGACTGATGGACGTGTCACCCTCCGAGTCTCCGACGCCGACGACGCCTTTGCCGGAAGAGGACGATTTTCCTGTTTTGGGAGGAGGTACGGTCAAGAGCGTGCCGAAAGGGCCGGTCAAGACGGAAAACAGCAAGACTAGATTCTCCTCGTGCGTCTCGCACTGCTCCGTTTACGCTACCTGCAGCGAAGAAACGACGACTGATCGAGATTGCTTCCTCTCGCCGTCCTCAGTGCCGTCAAGAAGGCAGCAGTCGCCGCTCCTGCTTCGACCCGGTCCACCTCGTCATCCGCACTGTCGTCTCCGGCACCGACTCCGATACGGTCCAACCACGCTCCCTCCTCGCTCACTGCCTCCCTCCCTCGGTCCTCGTCTCGGATTACGCTCCGACCACCGACGCTCCTGCCTACGCTGCCGACCGGACAGGCGCTCAACGCCATGTACATGTCGGCCCGCGCGCGAGCGATCGACCTCGGAACGCAGCGGAATGCCTACCTGGCCAAGGCGGCCGAGGCTTGGAAGAGGGGCGACGGGGCGAGCGCAAAGAGGTTCTCAAAGGAGGGTCAGGGGTTGAACGACAGGATGAACGGGGAGAACATGGCTGCTGCTGACAAGTGAGTCGTCCTCGTTCCAAACCACCCTTTTTTTCCTTTCTCGGACGATTTTTGACAAAATGAGTGCGGTGCGACTCTCTCCAGGCTTGTCCGAGATCGACTCAAGATCGTTCAGGATGCCGCTCGGTCTCGCGAGGGACGGACGACGGACCCGCGCGACCGGTCGCGCAAGGGTGTCCTATGCGGCGGGTCGCTCGGGGTCCTCCTGGGCGTTGCGAGTTCGGGCGGGAGCTCGAGTCAGGAGAGGGAGGAGGCGTTGGTCGATGTGCATCTCCTCCATGGCGAGGAGGCGGTTAGCGTGCTCGAGAGGTGGCTGTTGGCTTTGGAGTCCGAGGGATTCCTAGGGTTGGGTCAGTCCCTCTCGCGTTCTCTATTTTCACCCGTCAACCCTCCTGAAATTGTTGATGAGCTGACACGCTTCCTTATTACCTTGTCTGTCCGACAGCGTACGTGGTTGTTGGGGAGGAGAAGCACACCGGCACGCAGGATGCCGGCAGGGGGGCGTCCAAGGTCCGCCTTGGACAATCTGTCAAGACGTGGTTAGCCCAGTGGCGTGAGTTTCCTCCTTTGCTCCTCAGCTTCTTTGCTTCTGAGATGGTAGACTGACGACGAGGGCGGTGTTCTTGTATGCGACGACAGATTACCCGTGGTCGGAGTCTGGAGGGATCATCTGCATCGATCCGTTGTCCCATCTGGAATCATGACCCTAAGACAACCTTATCTGTTCTCTCGGAAGGCATCTGGCAAACTCTCGAGAAGTGGAAGGACACTGTTGAGCTTCGAGTGCGAACCGATGCGTACTGGCGGCGGGGTCGTCCATCTCCGAAGTGTCCTTTTGTTCTCGGATTGAGCCCAACTTGACCTTCTCTACCCCTTCTCCCGCTCTCACTATCCCATCCTACCTACGGCGCCATGTCCTCGTCGTCGACCGCAGCATCCCTCCTGTCTCCAGCCTCGGCGTCAGTCTGTTCGCTCCTGCTCACGTCCGCCTACGTCGGCTCGCTCTACGTCTCCAAGACCTCACGCATCTCGCACCAGGCTGCTCAAACAGCCGGGACGCCCGCCGCTGCCGAGCTCGAGCGACAGCGGCTGGGAAGGGACCATCCAGAGGTGATCCAGGCCCGACTAAAGGCCGTTGGAGGCGCGACGGTGGCATGCTGCTTTGGAGTTGCTGGGATCGTCCAGCTGGGTTTGGACCAGGCGCAGGGACTCGAGTCGGTGAGGCCCCTCCCATCCTCGATTCGCTACCTCTTATTCTCGAGCTATTGCTGAGAAAGGTCACTTTACATCTTCTTGCAGTTGTCGTTCCCTTCGCTCAGGTCGTTAGGCACAACCTGGACCCTCCTCGGCTTGCCTCGCACGCTCAACCCTCTTCCCTCCGGAGCCCTGTCGTACTTCACCTCTCACTCCCTCACTCAAGTCACGGAGGCCCTTCTATCCCCTTCGTCGCCTCTCGTACCGTTCCTACTCGCTCCCATCTTGTTTCTCGGTCCGCTGTACTCGGAGGCCTACCTCGAGCGGCTGAGCTGGAGGGACGCGTGGGGAACCCTCGCTCGTTGGACAGGCGTCCGGAACTACGTCGTCGCGAGTCTCCCCGTCGCCTATCCTTGACCTGCTGGATGCGCGAGGTGCAGCGCTGACTGTTCAACCTCCACCTTGAAACTTGACAGGCGCCGTTGACAGAGGAGATCGTCTTCAGGTCGTGCATTATCGCTCTCGCGCAGCTGTCTGGCGCGTCCTGGAAGCACCAGGTCTTCATCTCCCCGCTCTGGTTTGGACTGGGTGCGTGTTGATCTCTCTGATCACCTCTAAGGGTGACTAAGCTGACCTCTGAGATGTCTGATACGCTCAGCTCACGCCCATCATGCCTACGAGGTCTTTGTCAACCAAGGTCGGACCAAGCAGGCGGCCATGGTCGCTCTCATAACCTCCAGTACGTCCAGCCTCCCTCCCCAATTCTTCCAGGTCGCTGATTTGCCCCTATCAAACTTTCCCAGCCTTCCAGTTCACCTACACGACTCTCTTCGGCTGGTTTGCGGCGTATCTCTTTGTCAAGACGGGTGCGGCATCTTCTCCCCTCCTTATGTCCAAGCACCCTTTCTTGATCCGGTACTTACTCTTTCTTTGTCTCCTCCCATCATTCAGGATCTATCCTCCCACCGCTCGTCTCGCATGTGTTCTGCAACACGATGGGCCTCCCTCAGCCTGGGTCGGCCTTCTCCCGACACCCGTACAAGAAGATCGAGACCGTGCTCGCCTACGTCGTCGGCGTGGCCGGCTTCGTGTTCGCACTTCGCTACTGGTAGATGTCAATGGCTTTCCTATCAAGTCTTCTTCGCGAGAAGACAAGGAAGCGGGGCTCATGAGATTTTTACAAAGGGCGACGCCCGCACCAGCAGCGGCAGCCTCCTTGCTGCACTCCTGCTGCGCACGAACGGGCCTGTGAAGAAGAGGATGGTCAGTCTTGAAGGTCCACCCTCTCTCCAGCAAGATTTCGGACGTACGGGTACCTAGTTGGAGGAGTTTGTGGTTGACAGGGAAGGGGGGGGGGGAAGGGGAGAAACAGGCCGTGCTAGCCTCTCCTGTCCCGTTTGATTTTTCTTCTTTTCGTACGTCTTCGGCGTTTTCGGCTTCGTGCTTGCTCTTCGCTGATGGGAGATGACCGTGGACTTGCTACTAATGTTTTTGCGCGTATGTTTGTACGAGAAAAGCAAGGAAAGGGGGCACATGAAATTTCTACAAAACCCAAAGAAGAGAGGGGAGCGGCGGCAAGAAGGACAGTCGAAAAAAGGAAGTCTGTTCACTTCTTGCCGGCCTGAGCGGCCAACTCTTTCTCGACCTGGTTGATCCTTTGGATGACAGGGATCGACTCGATCGCGTCGAGCTTCTCCTGAGGAAAGGGCAGGAGGGGCAGCCTCGTGTGTCCGCCAAAGCCACTTCGGAGTTCGAGCGTGGCCTTGGTGCCTGCGATGCCGGCGGGGGCGTAGATGGAATCTGCGGCCGAGACGAGCGTCTGGAGGGCGATCGCTTGGGCGTGGACCTCGGACCAGTTGGGGAGGGAGGGGTCGAGGAGGGAAGAGGAGAGGGAGAAGAGGCGGGTGATAGAGTAAGGGTACAGATTTCCGAGGCCCATGATGGCGCCGTGGGCTTGCGCACCAAGGACGGTGGGGAGGATGAAGTCGGCGAACCCTCCGAGCGTGAGGAAACTGAACGCAAGAGGTGAAAGACGAGGTCAGATCAGCTAGAAATGAGAAGAGGGCGGAAAAGACTCACTCTCCGTGCTCCGTCTTGAACGCGGTGTCGACGGTCTGACCGGTGATGCGCGTGAGCTTGCCGACGGCTCCGCACGTCAGCTTGACGCCCATGATGTTGCTCGACCCTCGCTTCATGGCCACGATGTCGTCCGAGGAGAGGTCGATTCCACCTGACGCGCCAGGGTAGTTGTAGATCCTGCGAGGGGAAAGAGAGCGATGATTCCGAGGTCAGACGATGTTACGGTCAGAGCAGGAGGAGAAGATGGACGTACATGACGGGAATGGGAGAAGCCTCGGCGACGTCGACAAAGAACTTGACGAGGGCCTTCTTGTCGAGCGCTCCAGCGTAGTAGCCCGAAGCGATCACGATGGCGACGTCCGCACCAGCAGCGGCAGCCTCCTTGCTGCACTCGATCGTCGCTCGCGTCGAGCCGAGTCCCGTTCCGGCGATGATGGGCGCGTCCTTCAGACCAGCGTCATCGAGAGCTGCTCGAGCGGAGGAGATGAGAGTCGACCGTTCCGGAAGCGACAGGTGATGCGCCTCCCCCATGGATCTGAAGGAGGTGGAAGCGTCTCAGTATCAGCCACGAGAGACGACGAAAAGAGGGAGGCAGGTCAGACGTACCCTGCGATGACTGGGTACATCCCGATCTTGGCCAGCGCGACGACATGGCTGGTGAAGGTAGGGACATCTGAAAGAGACGAAGGAAACAGGAAGGTCAGGAGCGCGTCAAGGAGGGCCGAGAGATGCGACGCGAAACTGACCGAGATCCTCGTTGGGAAGAAAGAAGGTGGGGATGGGTGCGTAGCATCCAGGCTGAAGCGTGCGGGGGGTCTTGACAGGCATCGTAAGGTGAGGGGAGGAAGGTCGTCGGGCTGCTGCGCACGAACGGGCCGGCGAACAAGAAAAGGGTCAGTCCTGAAGGTCGATCCTCCCTTCAGCAAGGTTACGGACGTACGGGTAGCTAGTTGGAGGAGGTTGTGGTTGAGAGGGAAGGGGGGGGGGAAGGGACAAAGACAGGCCGTGGTCAGCCTTTTGAGGTGCCAGCCCGGCTCGTGGGCGGGTCGAAGGGACCGGCCAGCCGGCGGCGCGCTGCGAGAGATCTTCCTGCGACTCCGCTTTCTCCAGGAACAGAGTCGAGCGCGCGGCAGAGAGCTTCGCGAACAAGACTTGGTCGAAGCGGTCAAGTACTTGCAGCTGGCAGGATAAGTGGAAGAGGAGACGTTGTGAGGACATGGGCAGATGTACGTGCCTGGCTGTCGACTCGCGTTCGCGTCCTCCCTAGTCACTGCTTGTCGACGCAACCTGTCGGGACCAGCGCTCGGGATTTCCTTGAAGGACAGGCATGGTCTAGTAGGAGGGGATAGACGACAGAGTGCGTAGGTAGAGGACTGGACGAAGGTCGGAGACGAGGGAGGTGGCGATTCCCTCCAGGCAAACCCAAGAACGAGGCGAAGTTCAAGGCAACTCTCACACTTGCAATCCAACACGAGACGCGCGACAGAGAGAATGAGAAGCCGGCATCTCATCCAAGAGACAGGTCTAGCGCAACGGGCTGCCCTCCGACATGCCGCTCGCTCCCAGACTGTGCCTCAGTTTCCAGACCTTGACCGGACTTGCGTCGTCTTTCCCTGACGAGTCGCTCTTCAACGACACGCTTCTCCCGAGCGGCGACGCTCCGTGCGTGGACGAGTTGAGGGACTGCTTGAGCGTTTTTGATGGCGTTGAGGAGTGGGATGGGGTTGTGGGTGGGGAGAGGTCCGCGGGGAGACTGAAGCGTGGCTTGATGTTGCTCGCTCGGAGGGGAGAGGCGGCGGATGCCGAGGAAGAAAGTCGAGGTGAGGACGTTGAGAGGGAAAGGGAGGTAGATGATGCGCTTGGTCGGATCTGGGTGAGGAAGGAAGCAAGTAAGGTCGATCAGCTCGAGAACGGACGCAGGAGGGAAAAGGCGAGACAGCGCACCTTTGGCGAGCCCTTGTTCGTCATGGGCGTCCCTCTGAGCCCTCCCGTGCGTCCGACTGCGCTGCCAGACAACGTAGCACCTGCCACAAGACCTCCGCTCGCCTTAAGCTTCCTGCCGGCCGAGAACGCGTTCCAGACGAGCAGGGTGATGACGACCGTCTCGCCCGCATTGAGCCAGTCCCGGCTGAGTCCGACCGTTCGGAGGAAAAAGAGTCGGTAGGGGAAGTAGAAAGGCGACAGCCGGAGGGCGGCGAGGAAGAGCAGGGCGAGGACATTGGTCTTAAGAATCGTGAGCAGGGGTGCGCGACGGTGAGGCGAGGTCGGCGGCGGGCGCGAGTAGGGTGAGGCGGGAGAGAAGGGCGGCAGTGGCCGCGTGGGCTTGACGGGTGTGGACATGCTTGCGAGCAAGGAGGGGACAGAAAAGGGAGGGGATTGACAGTAGAAGAGCGGGGTGTGGAGGAGACGCGCGTGCTGGCTGCTGTCGGAGTTTGAATTTTCAGTTTCTGCCCTTCAAAAGAGGACGGGTGAGCCAGACCCAGGGTTGAGCTTCTTCACTCATGAGTCTTTTACAGACTCGACCCCCTGGCTTTATTGTCCTTCCTGCTTTTCCCCGACGGCCCGAAGACTATCAGCACAGGGAGACTGACGGTGGTGCTCTCGTTGTGGCTGGCCTTAAGGTCCCCATGTCAGGCTCTAATGATGCCCCTCTACACTCCCTCCTTCCCCAGCCGTACCCTTCTTTGGACGACGTCTCCTTCTTGCGATCACATGCTCTCTCTCTCACACACACTTTTTCCGTACTCTTGAAAGCCACCGCAAGAGGAGGACGGGTACCTGCTGGCAGGTCGTGCTGCAGCTCGCGACCGATAGGAACACAGCAGACGACTTGTCCAGACGACGACGAAGGTCGGCCTCCCATCGCACAAGACCTTCTGTCAAGGTCGGCACTCTGAAAGGCCTCTCTGTCTTTGGGTCTCGCGAGTAAATCCTGCGCAGGAATTCGCAAGGCCTTGTCGACAGGTCTTTCGAGCTCTTCTCACAGGGACTCCGCTCGGGTCGACGACGCGTCCTCCTGCTGCCCTCGACCTCCTGCGCCTGCTCCTTCTCCCTTTCCTTCTTTGTTGTACCACCAGTCCCTACAGGCGCTCGCCGTCTAACAGCCCCTCCTCATGCGCTTCCGTGCAGTCGTCTCGCATCCTGGGACCTTCCTCCGTGCGTCAACCCGACCGTCTCTCCCCTGCGCGACTCGTCCCCTGACCCCCGCCGACCGACTAATATCTCCTTTCATCCCTTTTCAGAGATCGTCCAGTCCATTTCCAAGCTCAGCAAGAAGTGCCTCTTGCATTTCTCGGACGAGCGAGCCCACTTGATCTGCTGTGACGAGACCGAGGGAGGCGTCCAGGTCTGGTCGTGCGTTCTGCCCCCAGTTCCGCGATTGCTGCCCTTCGACGCTCCCTTGGCTGAGACCTTGGCCTTCCTCCTTTGGCGCCCGCAGACAGATCAACAAGGACTCACTGTTCTCATCGTACAGGATTGAGTCCAACCAACCCAACTCGTCGATCCACATCTCGCTCTCGGTCGCGCCCTTGCTCACTGTCCTCCGCTCGGCCGTCAACCACGAAAGTCGAGGGGAGGTCGTGCTCAAGCTCGCAAAGCGTCCGGTCACGATCGCGGGGAGTGAGGAGACGGTCATGAAGCCGATGCTCGTCTGGGAGATTGGAGGCGATGTGGGTTCCTTTGGCTCGAGTTCTGCTGCTAGGCGCAACTACCGACTGACTGACGACCCTACCTTCTTTGTTCGATATCGTTTGCAGTCCAGAACCGGTCGTGCACCATCTCTAGCGCACGAGCTTCACATCAAAGTTCTCAAGCCGCCCGAGGTCGAGCAGTTGCGCGAACCCCTCTGTCCAGATCCCGATGTGCGTCTAACTCCTCCTTCCTGTCCCCTTTCGTTCATCGTTCTCTGACTCGCATCACCCTTTCCTGCTCGCAGATTCACATCCTCCTCCCCCCTCTCAGTCTTCTCAAGACCATCACGACCCACCTTCAGTCCCTCTCATCCCATCTCCAAGTGAGCGCAAGCGCAGAAGGAGTGTTCCGGATCGTCGCTGGTCGAGGGGAGAGCCGAGGGGTCGAAGTCGCTACCGAGTGGAAAGGACTCAAGGTGCCCAAAGGTTCGTCCTACCTTGACCTCTCGTCTCCTCTCTGCATTTGGTTATTGACTTGGGGTTGCTGGCTCTTGCAGTGACGGACCAACCGGCCCCGTCGGCGGACGATCACCAGTTCCCGAAGAGCCATCACTTCCAGACCAACATCTCGCTCAAGTCGCTCTTGCGCTTCCTGACGGCCCATACGATCCAAGGGTCCACCATCGCCTGTGCGTTCCCTCTCTTCTTGCTCTTGGTGCGCGTGTTCGGGAAGTTGACGGAGTGTACATGCGGGTTTTGGGTGGATCAGGCATCTGCGAGCACCACTCGCTCATCCTCTACCTCTACATCGGAGACGTCGAGCATGCGGGTGGGGTGCTGACGTTCTTCATACCTGCAGTGGTCGTAGATGACGATGACTGATTTCTTTTCGAAGGGTTGGACTTGCGGTCGAGGAGGGGACAGTGCGCTGATGCGACAGACTCCTTCTCGCGGCTGACGGGCAGCCTTGATCGCTGACGCTCCGACATTCCCCCTCTTCGTTCGACCTCTACAGATCAGATAGATCCTCACGGTCGAGTCCGAGCAAACCTCGGACTTGGGGAGCAGCCACGGGAATCTGCATGACTCGTGCCGATCTTCGCGAGATGGGGAACGTGCAGTGTCACTTCAGATTTCTGACTCGCACGTACTCGGGAAAGAGCCACGAAGACATCCATTCGTTCAGTGTGTCCGAGCTCTTCCTCTTACGCGACAATAGACGGAGAGCTGACCAGCATTTGATTCTCAAAGTGGTTGGCTATCCAGAACCCGAGGAAAAGGTTGTTCCTCAAAGTCATGAGACACTGCTCCCAACTCGTCGTCTTCTGCAGAACCCAGCTTCAGGTTGACCGACTGGCCAAGGAGCTCACCAAGAGGAGATATGCGTGATCGGCTTATCGTGAGTGGGAAGCGTCCGTTCTTCCTGAATGCGTTCTGCTGAACTTTCGATCTTCCTCCACCACGCTCAACAAAGACGACCCGCACTGCTTAAGAATTAAGCCGCTGAGGAGGAGTTCCGGTACGAAGAGTCGCAGATCCTGATCGGAACGACCCAACTTGCGGAGCGACCCGTCAAGAGAGACATCGAGTTGACCGTCAACTACGACCCCTGCATCGAAGACGACATCTTTTTCAGGGCTCAACGCGGCGGTCGGTTCACTCGCACGATGGTCACCGTCAGCCTCGGACATGTCAAGGGCAGTCTTTTGGCTGCGTGGACCCCTCTCAAGGTTGCGGAGGTTCGTCTCTCCTGCTTTTCGCTCAACCTCCATCAAGGACTGATCAGGAATGCTCTCTTTCAGCTCGCTAAGCAGATTATCTGAACTCCGCTCGTCTGTCTCTTCGCTCGGTGCCAATCCATCTTCATGTTTTCCCCTTCATCTTTCTTCCTCGGCCATGGAGAATATCTCGTCATTGATGCATGCTCTCTGTGGAAATCTCCACGTCGCGCGCGACAAACTATGCAGAAAGAAAGATCGTACATAAATCTGATGGGCTGTAAAAGTGCTCTAGTGCCCATCCTCTGACGCTTCCGTCCCCTCATCCTCATCCTCCGTCCCATCGTCTCCAAAGAGGTCGTCTTCGTCCTCCTCTGACGAATCGGCATCCAAGCCAGCCGCCATGAGACTCTCGATCCCTCCTGGTCCTCCTTCGACCGGCTGCTGCTGCTGTTGCTGCTGAGGAACCGAGTTGTTGTTCGCCGACGAGGAAGAAGAATGGATAGGAGGGATAGCAGGAGGAGGAGGTGCGTCCCAGTCCTCCATCTCCACGTCCTCGTCGTCGATTCCTCCGCCGGCGGCTTGACCAGCAGCAGCAGCGGCGACCTCCGCCGCGCGTTCCTGCTCGGCCACGCGGAAGGCTTGATGGCGCTCCTTCTCCTCCTCCTCTTCGCGCTTGCGCTTCTCCTTCCTGTTCAGGTTTGCGCAACATAGGGTGGGGTGGGGGGGGGGGGTGAGTCAGTTCCGTTCGAGCGTGACTGGTCCTGAGAGAGTGAGAAGAAAGACGCACTCTTTGACGTTCGTTGCCCGGGCCGACTGCTTGAGGTCGAGGTCGGCCTGGAGTTTTCGGAGGGCGTCCTCGAACCGTTTCTAAAATTTGCGAGTACAGGTTGAGCAGTTTGGGTGAACCAAGGGGGAGACGGAAGTTCTCGCGTCAGGCTTCAGAACGAGGGAAAGGAGACGCAAAGAGGGGAGGAACGCACCCTAATGATCGGGTTAGCACTCTTTTCAATCTCGACCCGCTTTTTGGCGACAGCGGCCTCCAGGTCCCGAATCTCTTCGTTGAGGAGCTTCTGGCGCTGAGCGAGCTGGACGGCTTCTTCGTCCTCAGAGTCGGCCGCCGACGCGCCGTCCTCCTCGTCCGAGCCTTCTTCGTCCTGCGTTACCAAAACAAAGGGGGGGGGGGAGTACATTAGGTGTGACTGACACAGAGAGGGAAGAAAGGGGAAGTAGAGGGGGGGGCGTACGTCGTCCTCGTCTTCGTCCTCCTCGTCCTCGTCCTCCTCTCCATCGTCATCCTCGTCCTCCTCTTCCTCGTCATTATCAAGCGCCTTCAACCCTCTAGTTAACTCAGCAGCCAAGTCAAAGTCGCCTCCCGCTCCTTGCCCTGCTCCGTCAGCAGCAGGATCCCCCCCGTCCGTCCCTCCAAACCGACTCATCGTGCCCTCGCCCCCAAACTCGGAGCCTCCCGCGAGAGGGTACTCTGAAGGGTCGTACTCTGATCCAAGGCCGTGGGGGAGGGGTGTGCCTGTTGGAGTGAGGAATTCGGAGTCGGACAAGTCTGGGTCGGCGTTTTCGATGAGCTCTGGAGAGAGAGGGAGAGGGGGGCAGGGTTGGTGAGGCGGTCAGTCAAAAAAACCGTTCCCTTTTGAGGAAGAGCACCGTCGGCCCTTGAGAGCGAGGCAGAGAGAGAGAGAGAGAGAGAGAGAGAGAGAGAAAAGCAAAATAGGAAGAGGGAATGGGGAGGGGGAGGACTCACCATAACTCGTCTTTTCCGCCTTCGAATCCTCACTCAACAACCTCTCAACCTCCTCCTCAACGATCTCAATCACCCTCCGACTGACCCTCTTCCTGTACCGCCTCTTTCGCACATGGCGGAGCGGCGGGGTGAGGCCATGGGGGGAGATGTATTCTTCTAGGGTGGAGGTGGAGGTGGGTTGGGAGGAGGTTGTGGCGTGCGAGAGGAGGGAGGCTTCGGAGGCGATCGGGTGGGTTACTTGGAGCATCTATTCGGGCGAAAAGGGATGGAGTGGAGAGGTGAAGAGGGGGTCGTGTCAGAGGTTTCTTTCGTTTTGGACGTCAAGACCTCCTGCCTTGTGCGCATGCAAGGTCAAGAGCTTCAGCGGCCTTTGCCCTCACGTCTCCTCTCTTCCACCAAAGCCCTTTCCTCAGGGGACGACAAGTTGAAGGACCAGAAAACGCACCTGCGAAATGTCGGCCACCTTGAACATCTGCTTGCCGTCGAGCGTCTTCTGCGACTCGACGATGGACGGCAGGTCGATGAGCTTGGCCGCGTACAGCTGGTTGTTGAGCGAGAAGGCCGCTCGGCGCGAGTCTGGCAGAACGCGAGAGGATACGAGAGGATAGGTTGGAAGGAGAGTGTAATCATAGGGGAAGAGAGGAGGAGGGGCTTGTCAGCTCTCGACAGGTCGGAGCAGGTCAGAGGAGGAGAGAGGACGGACCCTTGAACTTGAACCAAACCCCCTCGACGCTCTCTTCCACCCCACCCTCCTTGTTCTGACCAGCGGCCTTGCTCCCAAACTTCTTCTTCCCACCCGCGCCCTTACCCTTGAGCAGCGTCCTCAGCTCGTCCGCCTCCTTCTCGCCCGGCAGCCTCAGCACGAAATGCTCCTCCATCTCAAGCTCCTCCTCGTCCGAGTCAATCTCGCGGTCATAGTGGCCCAGAAAGCTCGAGTAGCGTCCTCCGACGACACCCTTCTTGCTGAAGTTGAGCTTGACTTTGGTTGGGCGAGGGCCGGAGGAGGAGACGGGGAAACCGGAGGCGTTGTACCCTTGAAGGTGGGAGGGTTTGCGGCGCTGGCGGGTTGGGCGGGAGGCGAGGTTGAGGTCTGGGATGGCGTAGGCCTGGGGGTTGGACGGTCCTGGCTGAGATGGGTCCATTGTCGGCGGCGTGCAGAAGGTAAGGAGATGAGGTTGGGGTTGGGGTAGGAGGAGGTTGGAAGGGTCGGGGTGTCGGTTGCTGGGCCTACGCGCCAAGATCCCAGGCTCGGGCGCAAAGTCAGATCTGTCCCAGGCACTGGGGCACGGAGCTGCGCGCAGAGCAGGACGAGATCCGAAGCAGCAAACGACCATCCAGCCATGTCTTCTTCTGAATTATACGCCGTCGCAGGCGAGTCCCCATAGCAGCCTAGTACCGTCTCTGTCTTGCTGACCCCCGCCTTTGCACTTTTACAGACTGTCCGTCTCCTGCCCCCTGCTACACCCTGACAACTCCCGCCCTTGCTGACCCTCCCTTTCAACCGACAGTCTGCCTGATCCCCATGGGCTTGGACGTCCCTTCAGTTGGACCGCAGATCGCAGAGTGCCAGCGCGTGCTCGAAAAGAGCGGGATCAGCTACACGCTTCACGGCTACGGTGCGTTCTCCGTCCTTGCTCTGCTCTTTGGCTTTTGATGGAGGAAGGGCCGCTGCCTTGTTCAGAGCTAGCCGGAGGGGACGTTCCTGTGGTCTCGCTAGCGTGCAGGTCGCGGCTGTGGAAGGTGGTAGACTAGTCGGCACGAGAATCAAGAGATGGTTGGGACGAAAGCGGGAGGCTTTGCTTAAGGTGCGAGGAGGACCGGACGAAAGGGAGCTGACACCCTCTCCTCTATGTTCCCTCCCCCCACCGTCTTGCCCTCCTTCATCTCCTCTCTTCTCGGAAACCCATCCGCTCAACGTGGCTTTCGGACTTCGAGAACGCAGGGACGAACCTCGAGGGACCTTGGTCGCAAGTGATGCAAGTCATCGGAGACTGCCACGCAGCTGTTCACGCCGTTCGTCCCTCCCTGCCCCCTTCCCCCCCACTTCTTCTCCTCCTCCCCCCTTCCGCAATCGTTCCCCTGAAGGTTTTCAGGCGAGGAAAACCGTCGACGACTGACCCACGCTATGGGGTTGGATGGGACTGCCAGATGGGCTGCACGCGGATCGCGACCGACGTCCGAATCGGCACAAGGACGGACAAGGACGTCGTCCCTGGCGAGGGCAACAAGGGCAAGGTTGCGAGGGTCGTCGAGATTCTTGCGAAGGACAAGGAAGCTTAGGGTTGCGTCGTTGTTAGTTCTTGAGGGAGGGAGGGCGTGTGAGTGAGAGTCCGATCTGCGAAGGGCAAGCAGGAGGATAATTCTTGTATGAGCCCCTATTCCGACATCGACCACCAAGGAGCAACGATGCTCTGACAGGCCAGATCGAGCAGAACAGACCTTGTCTTTGCGAACTTGCGTCCACCAGCGTTCGAGTGTACTCGAAGTTCAGAGGCCAGCTCGACTGCGCGTGGTTGGGCTCGAGCTCTCTCCGAAACGGCCAGCACACAGATACCCTTCTCCTCGCCATCTGCCCCTCCCAGCACTTCAACCAGGCCCACAAGTTCTTGCTCGTCGACCTCACCAGATCGATCATTCGTCACTCCTACATCCACGCTCTCTCAGACACTCGACGGACGACCACCAGGCCTGCCAGCCATGCCAGCTCAAGCCAACCCCAAGAACTCAGGTCCGCCCCTTCCTTCCCTTCTTCCTCTTCCGTCGCTCACCATCGCTGACCATGTCGCTCCCGCTCTGCCTGGTCTGTGTGGGACATGTAGCGGTCAAGCGGATCATGCAAGAAGCCAAGGAGCTCTCGTCCGACCAGTCCGAGGAGTATGTCGCCGCTCCGTTGGAAGACGTCCGTCCCCCCCTTTTTCTACCTCCTCCTTCTCCCTTCCATACCGCTGGCAGCTGACGCGGCTTGGCTGGGTGGGATTAGAATCTATTTGAGTGGCATGCGACTGTTCGGGGGAGGCAAGGGACGGACTTTGAAGGAGGTGCGTCCTCTCTCTCTCTCTCTCCCTCTCTCAATCGGCTGCGCTCCCTTCCCATCTGACCCAGCCCTTACCGATTTTCTCTCCTTCTTCCTCGCGGTTTGCGCATAGGCGTGTACCATCTGAGGATTTTGCTGCCTTCGACGTACCCCTTTCAAGCGCCGGACATCTTGCTGCTCACACCTAACGGACGGTTTGAGACGAACAAGAAGGTAACACCTGCCCTCTCTCCTCCTCCTGCTGGTCTCTTTGTCTCCTCTCTTATCTGACACTCGGTTTTGTTGTACTGGGGGTGGGGCAGATCTGCATAGACGGTCTAACGAGTTTTCACGAAGGCTCCTGGCAGCCCGCCTGGGGCGTGCGGACGGCCGTCGTTGGTCTGATGGGCTTCTGGAACGAGCGAGGTGAGGCGTTGCAGAGCCACGGAGCAGTGGATTATCCTAGGGAGGAGAAGAAGAGGTTGGCTGGTTTGTGAGTTCTTTTCCTGTTTCCTTCCTCCTGCTTGGTTAGGGAGATCTTGCTTCGATTGGGATTTGAAGCTAATCCCTTGCTTTGGATGCAACCCAGGTCGGGAGAGTGGAAGTGCGCCGTCTGCGAGTCGACGTGCGCAGAGATGCTTCCCCCTTCGTCTCTCGCACCGACTCCAACAGCAGCGGCGTCTTCGTCGAGCGCAGCTCTCGTCGACGACGTTTCCCCTCCTCCAGCTCAAGCACCACCTCCTGCTCCGGTCAACAACGACGTACCGACACCCTCCTCCTCCGAGCTCATCTCGCTCCTCTCTCCAACTTCCCCAAACTCGTCTCTCCCGCCGGCAGCGGTCGACCCTCCTCCCTCCTCCTCCCCTTCCGCCCCGGTTTCCCAGACTGTCATAGAAAGCCCTCACCACCCCCTCTCCTCCCTCCCTCCGCACCCACCTCCTGCTCTCCTGCGCTCAGACTTGAGGAGGAGTCACAAGGAGGAGGAAGAAGGTCCAGGATCGCCTCTGTGGCTGGACGCCTTGCTAGGGGTCGTCCTCTCCGTCGTCGTCGTCTTGATCGCTCGGCGGATGGTCTGAGAGGGAAGCGTCTTCTCCCCCTTTCCTTTCGATAGTTTTTTTTTTTCCTCCTTCTCGCATCCCTTTGTAGCTTCTGCTCGGTCTTCTTGTTGTCTGCTCTTACTTCCCCTCAACCCCTTGCGATCGAATGACGCGACCCAATCGCGTTCGCCCACGACGAAGACAAAGAAGGGACGTTCTTCAACGCAAGCCTCAACTTTTGCAGTCGCTCTGTCGAGGAAGAGGAGAAGGCGTTACAAGGAATCATCCGTACAAAGGGGAGGGGTTCGTTATCGACAGTGGGTGACGCAAAGAGCGCGAGGGCGCACGAGGGGTACAAGAGGGGTGGAAGTCGTACAAGCGAGGAGGACAAACACACAAAGAAAGTGAAAGAGGGCGGGATGGGGGAGAGAGAGGGTTTGTTCTTGTTCGTTGTTCTTGGGAGGGTTTACTCTTCGTACGACGCAGGCCCGTCGGACGTCGACGTCTTGAGCTTGTCGATGATGATTTTGACCCGTTCGTATACCCTGCAGAGCCAAAGAGAGAGAGACTTATCGCGTCAGTCTTCCCTACTGAGACAGAAAGGAAGAAACAAAGAGGACAGAAGGTGCGACGGACACAAAGACGACGGCCTGGCCAGGTCCAACCCTCAAGACCCTGGGAAAGATGCCCTTGTAGAACGCTTTGAAGCCTTCCTCCCTGAACATCGTGCTCGTGACGTTCATGAACCGACCGAGGGCCGTCTCGCCTTCCAGCCGGGAAGCTTTTTGGATACGACTGCGTTTGAAGCAAGGAACGACGCAGTCTTCGTCAAACAAGTTTTTGGGCTTGAAGTAAAGGAAGGAAGGGGCGAAGAGAAGGTGATAGGACGCACGTCTTGATCGTGTCGATGGGCGCGTTCGAAAAGGGACCCATGGCTCCGCTGACGAGCCCGAGCACGAGCGTCTGGTAAGACGGCAGTTCGCCAGGAACCTTGAGGTCGGGCTGAAGCTTGACGGCCAGTTTCTTGAACTCCTGATCTGTACGGTTTTGAAAGACAGACAGATGGGAGAGAGGCAGGAGTGAGTCAGCGTTTCTGGGGGGAACGGGAAGGATGGAAAAAGTTTGTGTCAGGTCTGGTGAGTGCTGAGAAAAAGGAACGCACACGCTGTAAAGTTGACACCCTGGTTGGTCGCCTGCCTCAAAGCCGTCAAGCTGACTCCCCGGTAGAGCGTCGCGAACCCTTCCTCCTTGACGATCCGGTACATCGCATGAGCGGCATTGCGGTACTTTGGCACTTCGAGCGGATCCGAGAGAGAGTGCAATTGGGCTTGGAGCCGGATCTTGATCACCTCCATCGGGGTCACGACGAGGACGGCTTCAGTCGCTCCCGCCAGCAGTCCAGCTTTTCGTTTTCACAAAGTGAGAGGGGGGCGAGGTCAGGAAGCGGTAATGGAGGGGAAATGGAGAGTGAGAAAAGGACGCACCGACGAAGACTTTGCCAGTCGCAACCTTCCCAGTCGCCTTGTCCGCCAACATTCCCTTGTACGCTTCACCCATTGAAGCACCATACCAAACCCCAAACGTCAGCCTCATGATGCAAGTCCAAAAACGAAGTGGGAAGGGAAACAAACCTTCGAAACTCGCAAACCGGATGCCCATCTTGGGGACGATCCCACCCACGACGGCACCGAGACCCTTGTACAGACCCAAAGGCGTCTCTCTCGCGACGATCTGCTTTCCTGTTGCGAAGAATCCTAGGGGAGGGAGCTATACCAGAGAAGGAGGACGTAAGAGTCAAAAGAGGTGGGAGGAGGAGGCGAAAGGGAGGGGGAACGGACACCTTTGAGTTTTCGAGATCGGGTGAGTTGCATCCGGACCTATCATCGCAGACAAGACCAGAAGCGTGTCAGCAAGCCTAGAGATGAATAGGCAGCCTTGACGTACCTTGATCGTGTCTGCTCAGCAGAGCGCAAAAAGGTCAGCAAAGAAGGGCAAGGAGGCGAGGAAGGGCCGCGCAGCAACTCACCGAGAGGATGGCAGACGCCTTCACATCCTCGCAAGCCATCATCAGCGTCCTGTAAATCTCGAAGGGTCAGAGAAGGAGAGAGAGAGAGAGAGAGAACGTACAGGCTTCGGCCATGCCTAGATAAAGTGTTCAGGGAAGAAACAAATGTCAGTTTTTGTGTACCCTCGGGAACGAGCTCGCAGAGGACGGACCGGCTATTCCTCCTGCGACGAGGTGCGTTCCAAGCGGGACCTTCGGCTTGTCCTTAGCTGATGGAGTGACGGTTGTGTGGGGTGTTGAAGATGGGAGCTGTTGCTTGAGCGAGGGGGCTGGGAGGGGCATTGTTGCTGTGCTCGAAGGGAGGGAGGGGAGAGAAGCCGGAGTTATCGTGCGCGCGCGCGTAAGGATGGTGAGGGGGGATCTGGGAGCTGGGCAAGCGAGCGAAGAGGTAGGGAAGCTGAACGAGGTGTGGGAGAAGGAATGCCGAGCTGTTCAAGTAGGGAGGGCTGAACAGGAAGGAGGGACGGGTCGAGTCAAAGTCGACGCAGCTGACTGCGCGAGTCTACCCGGCAAGGACCAGAAGACATGTGATTGTTCGGAACCAGAAAATCATCCATTCCAAGTCCACCTCGCCCGACATCGGACGAAAGAGCAGGAGCTAGGCTAGACGTTCGTTCGGGCGTCGTTCGGAGCAATCGGACGAAAAAGAAGGGAAAGACCCAGGGAAGGAAGGGCCGCCTTACGTTCCCGACTGCGCCAGCATTCACTTGCAGTCTGATCCTTGCTCGCTCGTCGACCCTCTGGAATACAGACAATTAAACGCACATCTAAACCAAAAGAGGAGAAGAGCGAGGATGAGAAGCCCAGGATGAGAAGCCCTTCCTCTCAGAGCCACTCCTTTGGCGTCCGCAAGACCTCCAACAACCGACCCTCTTCCGTGCCCTCCGCACCCATGTCAGTGCAGTACTCCCACCGAGCCGTCGTCGGCAGACTCATGAGGATCCTGGAAACGAAACAAGCAAAGGGCGAGAAGAGCAAGGTTGAAATCAGCGCTCAGAACAGACGAACAGGGGACCGGGGGAGGGGGGGACGGGGATGGGCAAGGAGGACTCACGACTCAATACGAGCTCCAGGGACTCTCAAACCAAACTGAGTACCTCGATCGTTGACCTGTCATTAACAAAAGACGTCGTCAACAAGAGCACTGCAAGGGTCTGGATGGGGAGAGGGGGGCAAGACAGAGGGTGACGCACCAGGTTGAACTCGACGTATCGACCCCGTCGAAGCTGCTGCCACCTAAACTGCTGCTCGGTGAATTTCTGACCGGTCCGCCTCGCGACAATCGGCAGGTAGGCCTCGTTGAACGAGTCCCCGCACGCTCGAACAAAGTCAAATATGTCGCTTCTCGTCGGCTGCTTTCCCTTCTCGCCTTGCCACCTCGCGCTCGACTTATGCACGAGAGAGGAGGCGTCGAGGTCGTCGAAAAAGATGCCGCCTACTCCTCGACATTCCTTTCGGTGGGGAATGAGGAAGTACTTGTCCGCCCAGGCCTTGAACGCAGGGTAGTAGCCCTCGCCGTGCTGATCGCAAGCCGTCTTGAGGGTTTGGTGGAAGTGGACGGCGTCCTCGTCGAAGAGGTAGTTGGGCGTCAGGTCGGCTCCTCCGCCGAACCAGCTGATGGGCTCGGCCGTGGGGTCTTCGGGGTTGGGGTAGATCTCGAAGTAGCGGTAGTTGGCGTGGACGGTCGGTGCTGTGAGAAGGGAGAAGGAGTTTGTCCATCAGAATCAGGGAGGGTGGTGAGGCGCAAAAAGGCCACGAGCAGAGCTTACCGAGAGGGTTGACAGGGTGAAGGACGAGCGAGAGACTGGCTGCTGCGTAAGGCAAGGGCTTGTCGTTGGCGCCCATGTTAGCGATCGAGGCATGGTCGGCACGCATCGAAGCGACGGCGTTGGGAGGCAGAAGACCCTGCGAGATGGAGATGTTGACGCCTCCCTTCTGGATCACTCGTCCGTCCGAGATGACGCAGGACGTGCCAGTGCTGAGCGAGTTGGGACGCTGCCACGAGTCATGCAGGAAGACGGCGGGCTTGGTGGAGGGGACGGGAACGGCGATGGTGGCCTTGTCGGACGAGGAGAAGGCAGACGTGATGGAGGAGAGGTAGGACTTGGAGGGGTAGGGGACAGCGGGCGCCGTCCTTTCGAGTTCCTCGACGCCGGACGTGATCTTGTCCTGGAGAGCTCGAACGTAGGCGACCATCGCGTCATACTGGGCGGACTGTTGAGAGAAGCAGCGCTTCAGTAACGTTGTCGAGCAGGCCAGTACTTGACGGAGCACGTACAGTGGGGACCTTGACAGGGCCGGAGGGAGGAGACGCTGCGGGTGCGCCTGGGGCGGTAGCGGCGACCTCCGCAGGGGTCACGATGCCGGCAGGCTTGGCCTGGACAAGAAGGAAAAGACATCGTCAGACTTCGATATCCGAGGCCTACACTAGGAATGGACTCACAGGAGGCACGAGGGTCTGGCTCAAGTAGAGGCCACCGATGGCCAGTGCTGCACCTCCGAGCGCGAAGGCGACAGCGGCGGGGGATGTCGGCTTGGTCGTGGGCGGCGGCGGCGAGCTGAACGCTCGATGTTGGAACTGGCGAGATGAAACTGCAAGGGGTATGGCGCAGAGGACGAGCAAGGTCAGGCACAGAAAAAGGCGAAGAAGAAAAAGGGTGCCATGCGTACCGACGGCTGGTCGACGAGCGAGCGAGGCTGGAGTCCGACACGATCTGGTGACGGTCCTGGAGAACATGACGACGAGAGTTTCTTGCTGCAAACGAGGCTGGGAAAGTCAGAGGAGGGCGATGTGGGTGTTCTGAGAGCGAGTTCTTTTGCTTTTGAAGAGTGGCTTTGGGGAGAAGGGTGGGTGTCGGAAGGTGCCTGAAGGGCGAAAGCGGAGAAGGGACAGAAGGAGCCATCGAACCACACTCTCTTCTCTCGCAGGAATATGGCACAGATCAACGGACTCGGATACACGACGACGGCAGAAGAAGACAAGGCAGGACCGTCGACGACCAGCAGCAGCAGCGGAAGAGGAGGACGGACGCTTCCGATCACGGTCGAGTTTGGGTCAGTCGCTTCAGCCCACACCCTCCCCTCCCTCCGAGAGACAAGCAAGCTGACTTCTTCCCCTCCCCCTTTCCTTCGTTTGCGTTCTGCGCGTTGCGATCTCGAAGAGGCGGACTTGACCTCCTCTTCAGCAAGAAGCCCAAACACCAGCTCGAACTCCCGACGTATGTCCCGCTGGCGGTGGGTTCGCCAGAGGGTGCGCAGGGGAGGAAGACGGACATGCGGTACCTCATCTTCTACCTGGCCAAGAACCTCCTTCAAGAGAGAGAAGAGCTGTTTAGGGAGGGAGAGACCGTGTGAGTTTTCTCTTGCTACCCTTTTCGACCTTGCTCTGGCTATGCTGAGATTGCTTGCTGCTGCCTCCTCCTTCCTGCCCTTCAGTCGACCTGGGATTTTGGTCCTCATCAACGACAGTCAGTCGCCTCCTTCATCCTCCTATCAATAAACCGACAACTAACTGGACGACCTGTTCGTCTGCTGTCTTGCGCTCAGCCGACTGGGAGCTCGAGAACGAGTTAGAGTACGTGCTCGAGCCGAGAGATTGCATCACGCTCATCTCAACCTTGCACGGAGGCTGAAGTATCAGATGGACCACTGTACAAGACTCGCTTTCGCGCTGGGGGAGATGGGTTGTGTGTGTGGAGAGAAGCATGTGCATTGAGCTTCTGGAGAGGTTGGCGCCCTCAGGTTTCATCCAACTACACGCTTTACACAGAGCCCGATAGCCCTACTCTCGGACAGCGCGCAGACCCTTGACAGCAGGTACGAGAGTTCGGATGGGTGTGGAGACTTTCCTCTACCGAGGAGAGACCGGAGAGCTAGCGTGGGGCTGGCGGTAGATGTGCGGTTGGTGGAAAGGGAGAGGGGAGGGAGGAGGGAGAGCGGGGCGACGACTCGTTCCCTACCCCTGCGTTGAGAGAAGACGATCCTTGTCCGTCCTTGGACCAACCTGTTCTCCTCCTTTGTACCCCTCCTTAACCAGTCCATTCGGCGACTGTCATCCGGAAGCGACCATCTTTGTCAGTCCCAACACTCGAACAAGTGAGAAAGGATAAGAAAAGAAGACAACGCACCTCGTTCCTTCATGTACTTTTCGAGCTTGTTCGCGTTCTTGACGTACGTGCTCGTCTCAGGGTTGTACTGTCGGCAGTTCTGGAAGATGAGGTTGGCGTCGTACAGGAACTCGGCCATGGTCGGGTACATGTTCGACTCGAGCTTGAGCTCCATCGTAGCCAGGTCTGGGGGACAGTCCAACGAGAGAGTCAGACTCTGTTTTGAAAAGATGTGAAAACAGGAGGGAGTGTGATGCAGGAGAAAGGACGCACCCATCGGCTCCTTGATGACGATGTAATAGTCGGCCACCTCGTCCTTGTTGACCGGCTTGGCGAACGGCCAGGACGAGGGCGAGTTCTGCATGTCGGTCAGGACGTGCTTCATGATCGAATGCTCCGGACCTCGAAGTGGTCGCCGAGAGCTGACGAAGGGGACAAGTCAAGCGGTCAGCAAAAGCAAAACGAAAGGAAAGGGGAAGACGGGATGGGGGGAGGACTGACATCTCGTCCATCTCCTTCGTCCATCCACTTTCCTTCAACCCTGGAACCTGCTCAGGCTGGACGACCCACTCCTTAGCCTCTCGCTCTTCCTCCTCCTTCTTGTTTTTTTCCTCTTCTGCCTTGCGTTTCTCAGCCGCCTCCGGGTCCTCCTCCGGCGGGGGGTTAACCGTCTCAGCCCGTGTTGGACTCGCTTCCCAGGGCTTGCGGTCCTCCTGCGCGGAGGAGACGGAAGGCGGAGGAGGCAAGGCAGCGGCAGCTGGTGTCGAAGGCGCAGAGGGTCCTTTGGGTTGTTCGGGTCGATCCTTGAAGATCTCGAGGCCTGGGTGAACGATGTGCGACTGAGAGATGCCTCGGATCCGATCCAAGATGATCTGTGCAAGCAAGCTTATTCGTCAGCATCCAGGCCAGGTATCGGCTTGCGCTGGAGAATGAAAGACGAACCTCTTTCTGTTTAGCCAGGAGATCATGCACTCCAAGGTAGCGTACTTTGGGCACCATCGTGCACTGCGCAAAAACAGAAGCGATATGGCGACATGGCGTCAGGGACCTGCGGAAGACACGTGAACTGTCTTGAGATCGGAGCTCACCTGCATGATGGTTCCTCCCTCGTAGTCCTTGATGTATCCGACCCACTTAGTCTTGTCCAGGGTGATGTCCTTGGAAAATCCTTGCTTCTTGAAGTAGCCGATGGCGTAGTTGTCGGCGTAGGTGAGGAAGTGCTGGATGGTCGGGTAGACGTCCTTGATGTGGTCCTTGAGGTGGTTCATCAGATGACTTCCGTACCCCTGCAAACGATTCCACGATAGCTTCGAGTCAGCGCGTGCGGACAGGAGCGCGCAGAGGCTTCTGGCAACCTACCTTGACCTGCTCGCTGCTCGCTACGGCGCAGAAGACGATCTCTGCAAAGCCCCGGGTCTCGAACGGCCGGTAGCAGATTCCTCCGACGACCTTGAGGCCGCGCTTGACGATGGCGAGCGACCGGTGGTTCCGGTCGTAGACGAGTCGCGCGATGTACTCCTTGGGCATCATGGGCAGCTGCTTTTGGAACCTGCAGGACGAAACATCAAGACAACGATCAGCAAGGAAACTTCTTGACGAGGAGAGAGACTACTCACAGGCATTTGAGGCCGGTCAAGAGGATCATGGACGCAGGCTCATCGTCGTTCTTGATGACGGGGAAGCGGATAATCCGGTTGAGTTCTTCGAGCGCTGCCGGTCGAAGCTGGCGTTGTTCCTAAGGCAAGAGCACAAAGTCAGTCTCGAGCTCTGAAAGCGTCCAGGGAGATAAGGACTCACCTCTTTCGCTTCACCCAGCTCGGCGTGGTCCACAGCTACCCCCTTGGCTGCCTCTTCGATCTCCCTCCGCTCAGCCTCCTCGTCCTTGGTCATGCGTCCTCCTTGATCCTCCCCTGCAGCGCCCATGCTGACGTCCATCAGACCGTACTCCTCCTCCGCCCCTACGTTGGCGTCCGGATGAAAGTTGCTGCCGTCTCCGCGTCGAGTTCCGGCGACGGTAGCGTGCGCCGTCGAGCCATCTTGAACGAACGCCTCTGCCGGCACCTTCTGAGCGACCGCTCCACCCTCTCCGACGTGTGCATTCGCATCTTCTGATCTAGATGGGTCGACAGCAGCGTCTTTGTCGAGCTCTGTCGGTGTAGAGGCGAGGGTTGAGGGTGTCGATGGGTCGTTGCCTCGGGCGCGTTTGGGCGACGGAGGAGGGGCGGCCGCGGAGGGAGGGGGACGCTTGGCCGTGCCTGCCATCGTTGCGTCGGGTTCGAAGAGCTGGTTGCGCGTAGATCTGGAGGAGAGGACTGTCTTCTGTGCAGTGACCGTGGTCTTTGTAGCGGCAGGAGGATGGCAACGGAAGGGCGACGATGGGGGGTTGGAGGTCGACAGGGCGAAACGCGGAAACGAAGACAGGACGACCCAAACCGCCATCTGGCTCGGTCCTTCCCTTCCCTCAGTCCTCTCTTTGCAAACCATCGATGTACTCGGAGCACACGTCAAAGGTCGACGGACCAGGCCTCTCGTTTGGAAACGGCGGAAGGGTGCGTTCCTTCTCCATCGAAGTCTTCGCACCCCTCCTCGCCGCCCTGCTCGCGTAGCGTAGCGCTGATCTTGACTCTCGGTCGGTCTCTCTCCTTCCAGGGCAAGAACCCGCTCGCCTGGAGAAATGACAACCAGCGACCTGGCCCGTACGCTGTACGTCCGAACTCTGCCTGCTGTCTTGTCGGCGTCAAGAGTGTGGGCTCTCGTTTGACCCGTTCCTGAGACCACATCGCTTCCTTCCTCCTACCCCAGCCTCGCCTCAAGTACACGCCCGCCGACGCTGAGGCGCCCGGAAAGTGGGGGCACGATCTTTTTGGCCAGCAGGTCAAGGGTGGCAACCTCGCTTTCCGACTGAACGCCGAGTCGGCTGCAGAGGCCAAGATTGCAGCTCGCAACGGCGGCGGACAAAAGGCCGGCGGAGACCTGATGGACCCGTCCTTCGACCTGTTGGGGAGGGTGCAAGTTGAGCCGTCTAGGGTGAAGCAACCGAGGAGAGCAGCACCTCCGACTGAGCCACGACGGGGGGGGAAGCCGATCAATATCCTGGGCAAGAGCGGCGGCAGTGGAAAGACGTGGGTCCTCGTCGCCAACCTAGTTGCGGGAACGACAGCAGAAGACGTCAAGGTACTATCTCCCTTCATCAGACCTCTCGGCTCAATGTGAACTTTGCTCTGACGCTCGACCCTCGCGCTTTGGCAGACGACATTCGACCAGTTTGGAGAGATTGCCGAGGCCAAGGTCGCGCCGTCCCCCAAAGGAACCGTTTCCGTTCGTTCACGACCTTCATCGCGCAACTCTCGAACCACAGCAAGCCCCTGACGCTTTATTCTCCTCACGTTGAACAGGTTCTCCTCCAGTTCGACCACAAGCCGTCCGCTCAGGAGGCGATCAGCACCTTCCACGCTCAGATTGCCGACGGCCGACCCATCTCGGTCACCCTCCACCAACCTGCCGTCCCTGCCCCGGCTCCTGCCCGACAATCCGAGGCAGCACCGGCACCTACATGGAATACCTCGTTGGGATCTAGGATCTCGGGAGGCACGACGAGTTCGCCGGGACCCAAGACAGGAGAAGGACTGTTTAAAAGGTTGGGGTTGGCTGCTATCGCTGCACCTGCGGGTAGGGGTGCTCCTCCCCCTCCGAGAAGACCTAGAGGGAGGGCAGCTGCTGGTCAGTCGGAGGGAGACCTCATGGACTTGTTCTCCGACTCGTACATCCTTCTTTTGCTTCATGCTCGCATCCGCATCTCGCGATCCTCTGACGATCTGTTCTTTGCGTTTGTGCGATAACAGGAAGATGCGGTCGGACGGCATTGACGATTCTCGAGCTTCGTCGCAGGTCATCCCCGGTGCGAACAGCAGGAGGGGAGGTCGAGGAGGTCGAAGAGGGGGAGGACACCGAGGTGGTCGACCGATGACGAGAGGGGTCGGAGGGATGGACGTTGATTGAACCACCCTCTCTCCTCTGTGTCTCGAGCTACTACTGAGGGATGAGATCTGTTTATGCCCCCTTTTGACTATCTTTGCGGATCGACGATATTGAATCGAAGGCTCGAGGAAAGGTAGGAGAGACCAAAGGGCGAAGAGGTTTTTTTTTAGGGGTGGTTTTGTTTGCCGCTTTCTCCACCTCCCAGCCAGCCATTGCGCAGGTCTCACGGTCATGATGGGCAGGAGCGATGATGAGCGAGATGAGTTGATTGCGTCCCTGTCGAAAAAAAGACCAACCTTCGACGACATTAGAGTCAAGCTCTTTTAGTTGGTACGGAAAGCTACGGCTCGGAAGAAATCAGATGACCTTGCACAAGCACAAGAGGTGTTTAGTAAAACATGTCTTCCGTATTTTCTTGCACCATGTCTGTCGGCACGAAAGAGAAGGGGAGGGGGAAAGGGTGTGGCTTGAGAGAGGGCAAATCGGGCTGTCTCATGCGAGGTCGAGAAACTCTACTTGGTCCGGTCCAAGTCGCAGCCGCCCCTTCAAGACCTCAGCAGCACTCCTCGCCAGCAACCCATACTCCTTCTCGTTTCTCGTCCTCTCCAGCTACTGTCAACCCGGTACACCTTGCCCTTCCTGCGCTGAACACACGTACTCGGCGGTTTTGGGGACGACGGACACGAACGCCCGTCTCACTCTCGCCCGCAGTGCCCCAGCTTCTCTCCGCCCTCTCCTTCTGGCACCCTTCCTCGCTACCTTTTCCTACCTCGCCTCTCTCAACGCACCCAGCCCTCGCGTCGTCTGCATCAGGGATCGCCTGCTCGGTCTACATCGGTCGACCTTTGCACTTGCCTGCCCACGTCTCGCTCGACTACTAGCTTGCTCCGGCCCACAGTCCTGGTCCAGATCTGCGGTCGACCCAAAGCTCCAACAGACCCCTCCGAGAACCCTACTTCCGTCCTAGCCACACCGTCACCTCCGCCTACCTTTGGATTTCCATCCCTACCACCCACTCCTCTCTGCCAGAAAGTCGCCATCGCCCAAGGGCCCGCTCTGCACCGGCTGCCTCCGACCCTCTCGCTCGCTCGTACGCGTCCGAGCCCACACGGTCGCCTCATCCTCGTCCTTTCCTCAGCAGCTGGTCTCCTGCTTCCCTTCTCGGCCTCGTGAGATCCCTAGCAGCTCGAAGTCCCTTTCTGTGAGTTTCTCTGCTTCTTTGCTCGAGCATTTGGTGGGCATGAGGACTGGTCGACGCGGTGACGCGAAACGGCACGTATGCCTCTGAGAACGGCGGGCAGAGATGGTCGAGCTTCTGCAGATCATCCCCCTCGACTTCTCGCCACTTGCCCTCCAACCGGAGGACGCTCCTACACGAACGGTAGAAGAAAGGGAAGGGGTCGAGGACGGGAAGAGATGGATGGACGGAGGAGAAGCTCAGGAGGAGTCTGGCAGCAACATCGGACGAGACCTTCTCTCTCGCCCGTAGGCCTCCGGGAGACTCAGGGGTCAGATCGTCGACCAGAAGAAAGGGTCGAGGAAGACCCGGTGTAACGTAATGCAACCAGAGCTGACTCTCTCGACCTCTGCGCAACTTTCTTCCTTCAGCACTCCCTTCGGTCGCTTCTAGCTGGTCGGTCTCTCAGTCTCCACTCGTCGGAGGACTGTAATCTTCCTATCTCAGCATGACGTATGAATCCAGGAGGACGACAGTGGGATTAGCCTCGTCTACGAAGCCCTACCAACCCAACTACCATGACTACCCAACGGACTCGAGGGTGCGTCCTGCTTGATCGCGTCAGCTGCCGAGTTCGACCCACTGACGAACGCTCCCTTGATTCATCTATCAGTTCACCTCACCCGCACCCTCGAACGCCTCGGTAGCTTCGTACGACCAGGACGACGTGCCTATGGACGCGCGGATGACCATGCCATCCGTCTTCGCGTCGGCACCGTCCATCCACCGCGCTCAGTCGGACTATCAGCAGCCCTTGCAACGAGCCAACGCTGCACCTCCAGCTCGTCCCTACTCTGACTACCGGGCAGACACGGCGAGCGTCTACTCGGTCTCGTCGACTCATTCTGTCCCTGCTCGCCACAATCGGCCCCTGTCAGGCGCATCACAGACGTCGTCTCTCCACGGCAACCGGGTCCTTCCTCTGCCGTCTCCGACACCCTCGTCGACTACTCCCATCCTCGAACATCGTCGTCCGCCGTCCTTCCTCGACAACCTGCCGGCCAACTCGCAACGCTTCTCTACCCTCTCGGACCCGGACTTCTTCCGTCTGCGGATCTCGGACTCGCCTCGGTCGTCCATGCACGAGGAACCACCGATACACCTCCCTCCCATCCGCTCGCCCGCCGCTCCTCCAGCCACGCTCTCGCGCAAAAGGTCCAGCTCGAGCATCACGTCGGCCTTCTCCCAGTACCCCGAGTCGAGCAAGGCAAGGTCCATGAGGTCGTTCCAGTCGCACGACAGGGACGACCGATCGAGCTTCGCGGACCGATCGAGCATCGCGAGCTCGTTCAACCCGTCCGAGTCAGACTCTCTCGAACTTTCGCTCCCTCAGGGCTGGTCCGGTCCTCCACCGTCGTCTGAACCTCGCAAGGTTGGACGGTCATCGGCTGCCGCGGCGAGGATCATGCAGCGAAGGATGAAGAAGAATCAGATGGACTCGAGCGCGATGGGCATCGAGGCAGAGCTGACGAAGATTGACATCGAGGAGGACTCGCTGCGGTACACTTTTATCGTCGTTCAGCAGCCCGTCAGGGCTAGGGCTTGTGGCTTTGGGGACAAGGTACGTCTTTTGAGCGCTGGGTGCACCTTCTTTGAGGGCAGAGGACTGATATGCTGCTTTGGTTGCCCTTACTTTTAGGACCGACGGCCACTCTCGCCGACGCCTATCATCAAGTGCATCGTTCACGACCGACAAGGAAATGTCGTCGACCCCATGTGCGCTCTGTTCACGCCTCCCTCCCTTCCTGCCCCCTTAAAAAAGCTGACAGCTGTCATCCCCTCTACCCTCAAGGAGCGTCCAGATCCACCAGCTCATTATGTCGATCGACCTGTGGGACGAAACGGGCAGGCAGGAACGCAATCTAATCGTGCACCCCGCTGCTGGCAGCACGAGCACCAACGTCTCCCCGCCACAAACGGCATCGACCGAGGACCTGACCATGGCCGTCGACGAGGAGCCAGGTTGGTCCCTCACACGTCCCCCCTTTTGGACAGAATTTGGTCACTGACCCTTCAGCCTTGACCTCTGCAGTTGCTCGCGGCATGTCTCGAACACCTCGACCGGATGCGGATCTCTCGATCACCGGATGGTCCCCCGCAACGACCGCGCAAAAGCTGCCAGCGGAGACTCGAAAGTCTGCCCTTCCAGACATCCAGATTCGCCAGAACTCGCAAGGTTCGGCCATGTCGACCGTGGACTCGACCCCTCTCTCCTTCCGCCCTCTGAAGGATGACGACTGGGACCGTCGTCGATCGTCCACGTCGACTTTCGTGTCGACCGCTCCTTCGTACTCTACCCGCAACTCGGTCGACTCGTCCCTCCACGACGTCCCGCACAACTACTCGCGACCATCCGAGATGTACCGGCCTTCAGGACTGCCCGAGGCGATCCCGGAACGGTCGCCTGCCTCGTCGATTGACTCCCGACATCGTCGAGCAGACTCGATTCAAGTCCCGACGGACGCCATGTCTGCGTTCAGTCTCGGACCGCCTTCGTCTTCCTCCCGATCGGGATCGACAGCTTCGTTCCCTCTCATCTCGCCGTTTGACCGGACGACGTTCTCGCCGTCGTCGTCGACGATGTCGCTGCCTCCGCTCGCCCCTCCGCCCGTAGCGGGCAACTACTCAAGAACGCTCTTTGGCGGACTGGTGACCACCGCCCACCGGCTTACGGACCTCGACGGAGAGATGGGCATCTTCTTCTTTGGCCACGAGGTTAGCGTTCGGTCGGAGGGTCGGTTCCGGTTGCGCTTCTGCCTCATGAAGGTCGGAGAGTGAGTGGCTTCCACTTTTTGCAACACGTCCCTGTCTTTTCTGACGTCGTTTCTACTTACTCCCTCCAGCGTTCGGATCGGCGCCCCTTCGCCGCTGCTCGCAGAGGTTCTTTCGGATCCTTTCACTGTCATGAGCGCCAAACGATTCGTCGGCGTGCTCGACACGACCGACCTAACGCGACACTTCCTGAAGCAAGGTGTCAAGCTTCCCATCGTACGTCTTTCCTTCTCTATCCCACCTTTCTTCCCTTCCACACTCTGGCTGACCTCCGGAAATCTTTCCTCGCCTTTGCCGTTCGACAGCGTCGCAAGAAAGCCGTCGATGCAGCTGGAAGTGACGAGGACGACTAAAAACACGAACACTATTCCTCTCTTTTGCCTTTCCTTTATACACGTTGTCTTCCCGCCTTGCCTTGATAAACGAGAAATACACAACAGGTTTTTCTTGTCTTGTCCTGTACTGCTTCACTCTCTTCTTCTTGTCGTCTCTTCTCCCTTGCACTTGCCCTTCCTTCTTCTACTGTCGGTTTGATGTCTAATGCAGATGATTTATGCCCTCCCGATCAAAGCTCACCCTTGAGCGACCGAAATCTGTTGTTGAACGTCATTGAAATTGTCGCTAGTCAGAAACCGCCCACCCGCTTCTTCTTCTTCTTACCCGCTTGCGCTCCTCCAAATCCACCCGCCAAAGGTCTCCCTCCGTGCGCACCAGGCAAAGGTTGGGTTTGAGGCTCGTTCCACGCGTCCTGGGACGAGTACAAGTGGGTCGTCAACGGTTGGTGCTGAGAGAGGTTGATGTGGGACCGGAAAGGGTCGGAGCCTCTCAAAATCGGCAGAGACCCTCCGCTTTCCCCCTCGTTCGAGTCGGAGCGACTGAAGGAGACGGAGGGGAGAAGGCGGCCGGGGATGGAGGGTGCTGTGGTGATGATGGCTGGAGGTTGGAGGCGTCTGCTGCTCGCTTGAGAAGGTCCAGTCGTAGCAATCGAAGGCGGTTGGGAAGCCGGACCTCCAGGACGGAGAGACTGCGACTGGAGGATCTGAGATTGCGATTGAGCGAGTGAGGAGGCATAAGCTGCTGCGACAGCAGTCGTTCGGGTCGACTGTGTTCGTTCTTCGCCGTGGTGGAGGTCGACGTGTCGATACTCAGCCGGATCCTCGCCTACGATCCAGGTTGACATGAGACTTCGAGTCGTCGTCCCACCAGAGACCGTTCCTTCGTTCGAATTTCCGAAAGGGTTGCTCGCTCGTCCCTTGCCTTTCCAGTCGTTCTTTTGATAGAGCGGCCGGACGAACCCAAAGTGGAGAGGAGGAAGGGGCTGCTTCTTGGATCCGTCGTCGCCGTAGAGACTCATCGCCTGGGTCGCCCGTTCGAGTTCGTCGTCCGGGTCGAGATCTGGCGCCGAGAGGATGGGCTCTGAAGTATAGACGGTCGAGGCGAGGTGCAGATCGAGCGCTAGAAGGTTGCAAGCATCTCTCCCGACGTTGACACTTCGCTCAGCCTTGACGGACCCCGAGAAGCCGTACTCCGTAGCTAAGGCTTTGGCAGCACGGGCGGGATCCGGTTGAGTACCCGCAAGCGCTTGAACGCGAGAGGCAATCGAGTGGGTGGAGGCTGCGCCTTGGCTGAGGTCCGTCTTGCCGATCGTCTCCAGCCCTCGAGAGTGTTCATCCGGGCGCGGGTGGATGCCGGAGTCGGATAGGAAGACCGACTGCAATGCTGACGGTCCATCAGATGTCGCGTAGTGCGCGAGATCGTGTCTAAAGATAGTGCGGAGCAAGTCAGCTCATTGTTCAAGGACGATCTCCGCGAGTCGGCGAAGGACCGTCGTACCCAGTAAGCATGCCTTCCAGAGGAGCGTCCAGCTCTCGTAGGTACTGCTCGGCCGCATTCAGCCGATCCGGCAATGACTCCTCCAATGAACTAGCGTTGGCAGTGGGCGAGTGAGCCTCTGAGGAACAATCGAGGGCAGCAGAATTAGTGCTTGTTGGCTTCCAAATCAGCGCAAGGGATCGGAGGACTCACCGTTGAACGCCTGGTGCACCTTGACCAAGTCTCCTCCCCACCTCTCCGCCTCGTTCGTCTCCTCATCCTCATCCGCATCTTCCGCCAGCGCCCTCACCTCATCCGTCCAGTCTGCAGCGAGAGCAGGGGGGACGAGCATAGCCTCCCTTTCCAGGTCTTCGTCTGACCGCATGCCAAGCCGTCTGAGGACAACCCCTCCCCTGGACGAAACTTCAAGGAAGAGGGAGTCTTTCCAGTCGGAAGGCAGAGACGGGTGTCGGAAGAAGGTGCTCCCGTTTCGTACGTCAAAGATGGGTTTGGAGATAGGGATGTCCTCGGCTCGTTCTCTCCGAGATCGAGTAGAGGCTCTGGGTAAACATGCTCGAGCGGCCGACGTGAGCATGTAAGGGTCGTAGAGCGATTCGGACGAGTCCAGTTGGGTGGTGTAGGCAGTGACGACGTTGTCCCGTTTTGACGTGAGCAGTACGGAGGATACTGGGAGACGAGGCGGATGAACGGTCAGGATGTCGCTTCACTGCAAAAGCAGCAGTAGAATGATGAAACCTACTGTCATCCGTGTCGATAGATAGCAGTTCAAGAGAACGGTCAAAGTCTCGATGGTGCTCCCAACTGACGACCGCCTTGCCGGGCATGCGGATGTCGACCCAGCTGACGGACTCGGTGGTGGAGAAGCACTGAAGGTATGACGAGTAGCGCGCGTCCGACGTTTTGCGCTCGATGGAGGTGAAGAGAGAAGTCGAGTCCGTCAGATCCATGAGAGTGAGATCCTTTTGAGGCGTCTGCAAAGGAAGGGCAAGGGATGATCAGTACCAAGGGCAGTAGCGAGATTGCAAGTCTCGAGAAACGCACTCTCAAATCCAGCAGCACAACTGTTCGCTCCGACAGCAAACTGGTCTCGTTCGCAGTCGCTCCGAAATCGATCCGGTGGAAAGCCCTCGTCCCTTGCAGAGGCGCCTCGTAGGCCATGGACCTGCAGACGGAGTCCAGAAGGTCAGCCGCCGTCAAAAGACAACTCAAGCGGTGTGAGACGTACGTTTTGACCTTCCCTGCTGGTCTCACCTCTCCTTGGCTCGTATACGATCCAAACTCCCACAGAGACCCGTCGTCGCTCACTCCAACCCCCCGCCCCCTCTCCCAAGGACTCATTGCCATGTCGACGTGTCGAGCTCCTCCCGTGTCCTTGCGTGTGAAGCTCAACAGCTCGGTTGGAAGGACGGGCTCCTCATTGTCGGAGGATGTCGGCCGGAGCTGAACCTGAACGAGGTGGACGCCGGAGACGGTGCGTACGGCAAGTTGCGAGTCTGTTGCGAGACAGCAAGCACGCTCGATCAGTCTGTGACTGCACCCGAACCTCGTTTGGGGAGAGAAAAAGACTCACATCGATGGGATTCGTTGTTGATTGACTGGTAAGGCGACGAGATGATCTGCTGGATCGGGGTCAGGAACGAGGCGACTGGTCGAACGGATGGCGTGAACCTCTCCCCCATGGTACCCCGACGCGCTTGCTTGAGGGTGAGAGTCGACACGTCTGATCAACAGAGGAAGTCGAAATGCGACTTAGTAGGATCCTCAGTGCGAAGGAAGCGCAGATAGAAACGTACTGAGGTCTTGACCGTTCGACCCTGCGCGGAACGCGACAAGTCCGACAGCTGCCGAGTTAGGGAAGAAGACGTTCTGGACTGAGGTCGTCGCGATGCAATTGCCTACGTAAGGGTCCCAGGGCTCGAACTCTTTCTCCTTCTGAGCGTCGGTGACGAGGTCGTGGACCAGGTCGTAAGGGACGTGGGCAACCTCAGGAAGGATTGCGAGGTACCGTTTCTATACAAGAGAAGCGACTAGGGCCCGTCAGCTAGGCTCTCAAGATGACAGGCCGCGTAGCCAAAGGACCTACACTCGATTCCGTCAGGTGCACCGGTGTCAAGTCGGGTGCTGCGTGCGGTCGACGACGAGTCGAGGGGTAGACGAGCATGGGTTGGACGACCTCCCGGAGCTTCAGGGCTGCAGGACGAACGAGCAGGACGGTCGTCAGTTTTGCCCTCCCTCCCTATTTATCTTGAGATTCACTCACCATGATTGCCTCGTCTACCAGCCGTGACGACCCTCAGACTTTTCTGCCGGTGGCTCTGGCTTCCATCGTCCTCGTCCTCGTCGTCCGCCGCCCCTCCTCCCTCGACGACCTCAAAGCTGACTGCGCCAACGTTGCCGTGGTCGAGCCGTACCGAACCTGGGGCCTGGTGATCAGCCTCTGACGGGGTCGGCCGAGCGGTCTTGGGCTTCTTGCCCTTGGGTAGGGGTGCTAGGGTCGGAGCGTAGGGCAGGGGACCCATCCGAAGGTCATGGTCGGAGGCGGGCGACGCAAAACTCCGTTCCACCTGAACACCCTCCCCCCGCCCTACCTCCAGAGCTCTCTACTCTTCTGCCAGGCCTATCGTCTTCTTCACTCGCATGTGGACGTCCGCACTCGCACGGCTCCTCCCGGCTGTTCGGCTCGTACCACTCTCGGCCCTGCGCGTCTGCCCCCGGGTGCTCGCCCCCTCCTCCCTTCGGCCGTTCTCTCGCAGCCCAGTCCTACTCAAGTCCAAGAAGAAGGCACCCGTTCCAGGTGAGTCCAGGATCAGCTTTCAGAGAGACCCGATCGTAGGGCTGACCAAGAGGTTCACACAGACTACTCGGCGGACGAATTGTACCAGGACGAGCTTCCAACACCTGCCTCATCCTCGGCCGTCGACAGCACCGATCTCCAGCCCCTAGACGTTTCCCTTGACCCCTCAACGCAACTGGCAGCGGAACGGGAGGCGAGCTCGCCAACCCTACCGACTAGCACAAAGAAGCTCAACAAGCTCCTGAGTTCGCACAAGCCGTACGAGCTCAAGGAGTCGGACCTGATCGAGTCGTTCATCAGAGGTCCGTCCTCCCCCCTCCCTCCAGCCATTTATCTCGCTGACCTGGCACGTCGTCGCTGTATCTTTGTTAGGCTCTGGTCCTGGAGGACAAGTCATCAACAAGAGCTCGATCTCGGTCTCGCTCGTTCACAAGCCGACCGGACTGCGCGTCGTCTGCCAGTACACGAGGTCGCAGGAGCAGAACCGCAAGATCGCTCGAAAGATCATGGCTGACAAGGTTCGTTTCACACCTTCACGCTTCTTTGCACCTCTGTAGTGTCCGCTGACCGTCCTGGTTCTTCGTGCGTTCGACAGCTCGCGACGGTGGACACGACACGGCTTTCGCGGTCAGAGATCCTCGCTGCCAAGGCCCAACTCAAGAAGCGACGTCTCGAGAAGAAAAGCCGACGGAAGTATCAGGCTGCAGCGCAGAACGAGTCGAACGCCGAGCTGGACCGGATCGGACGGGTGGTCGATGAGACCTGGGAGGGGGGAGATCTTTCGCTGGAGGCACGAGAGGGAAGTCTCAACACGGGCGATGAGATCGTGTTATCATCAGAGCGACTGAACGCTGAGGAGGTTGTCGGTCCATCGTCTGACCGATGAGGGTGCTTGTTAGAAAGATCGTTCATGCATTTGTACTTGCTCTATCCTCCTTCATCCGCGCGAAAGAGTCCACTTCGAGCGAGACCCTCGTCTCCACGACTAGATGACCCATACACTAGCGTTGAGAGGAAGGTTGTCTGACGCTCCTCCTCCCTGCGAGTGTGAGCAAGTTTTTCTTCAGCCTCGAGTTATGCGAGACAGGGAGGAGAAAGCGAAAGACGCACCCATATGATGAACTCGCCGGTCTCCACCTCAAACTCGTTCTTCTCGTTCCAGAGCGCCATGTCGGCAACAGACACGTTGAGCTCCACAGTCTTGGACTCTCCGGCACCGAGGAACACCTTGGAGAAGGCGACGAGCTGCTTGACAGGAGTGACGACCCTGACAAAGAGATGTAAGAACGTCAGCTCTTGAAGACCCGTGGAGATGGAAAGAAGAGTACGGACGTTGAGACGACATCGCGGAAGTAAATCTAGAGTAGAGAAGGAGGTGCAAAGAACCAACCGTTAGTGAAGTCGTGAGTGTCAAGCCAGTGAGGCTGAACTTGCCTGGACGACCTCTTGCCCATCGACGTCCCCAGTGTTAGTTATTTCGATGGAGACTTGAACCGTCGCGTCCTGGCTGACGTTCTGAGACTTGAGGGTGAGCGAGTCGTAGGTGAAGTTGGTGTAGCTCAAACCGTGGCTGTCGAAAGAGCTTCAAGTCAGCACGGCATGCGCTTCTAGGGAAGGGTGTGAAGAGACGCACCCGAAAGACCAGAGCGGAAGAACAGAATCGAGGATGTACTGGTGGCCGAAAACCATGGTGCCGTTGTCGAAGATGTGGCCTGGATTCAACGGTCGACCGCCTTGAAGATAGTTGTAGTAGACTGATGAGGAGTTGTCAGACGTCGAGCAAAGGGTGCAGAGGGGTTAGAAGGTTAGGACGCACCTGGCAGCGTGCCAACAGAGCGGGGCACCGAGATCGACAGCTTCCCGTCTGGGTTGTAGAGACCGAGAAGGATCTCAGCGATGGCGATGCCTCCAAGATCTCCGGGATAGAACTGCTGGACGATCGCGTTGGAATGGTCGGAGATCCAGGGTTCAGCGACCGGTTTGCCAGAGACAAAGACGACGACGGTTGGGACGCCTGTAGCCTTGACGGCTTTGACGAGGTCGAGTTGCGCGCCGACGAGCTTCAGGTCCGAGCCGTCCACGTGTTCGCCTGTCGTCGCGTTGAGACCTGCCCAGAGTTCGGTCTGGTCCCTGCAAACATGAAAGCGAAGCCTTGATCAGTCACCGATCGGGCAGAAGCAGGGGAAGAGGGAGGGGACAAACCGAGACCAGGTTCCGACCATGACGACCGCAACGTCTGACGCCTCCGCTGCGGAGACAGCCTCGTCGAAGCCGCTTTGGTCGTTGCTCCATCGCAAGCAGCCCTCTGCGTAGTTGACCGTGAGGTTTGACGAGTTGGCGAATGAGTGGAATCCATCGAGGGCCGTAGTTGCCCAATTGACCTGAGGAGGAAAGACGTAGTCGCCGTAGTTCGACTGGCCTGCTTGAGGACCGATGAGGGCGACCTTCGCTCCGGGACGGATGGGAAGGGTACCGTCGTTCTTAAGCAAGACGATCGACTCCAACTCGAGCTGATGGCTGCAATCACGGGGGCACGCACGACCCGATCATCAAAGCGAACCCTGCAGTAAGAAACGGCAGCCAGAACTCACTCGATGTCTGCAGCCTCCTTGGTACGATCGTAGCTCGACCAGTTCGAAGACGGGTAGGGGTCTGGAAGTTAAAATGGACAACAGAGTCAGCTCTGGACGAAGCAGTGGGAGGATCGCTGCGGCTCACGCTCAAAGAGGCCCATGTCGAACTTGGCTCTGGTTGACGCAAGCGAATATGGCAGTCAGTACTACTTGGTGAGACGACGAAACGACGAGGAGGTAGGAGGTCAAACCTCAAGACCGTGCCGACCACGACGTCGATGAAATCCTCGTTGACGTAGCCTGATGCGACAGACTCAGCGAGCGTCTCGAAGACGTAGCCTCCACCTCCCATCTCGACGCTAAGGCCCTTCTCCAAGGTTAGCTTGGCGGCCTCCTTCCGAGTGGCGGCGACTTTGTGGAGGGTGATGAGGTTGCCCGACCCTCCTGCGTCCGTGATGACGAAGTAAGGATATTCCCACTCATTTCGCAAGATCTCCGTCATGATATGGTAGGAGGAAGAGACAGGCACGCCATCGTAGCTATTGTAACTCGACATTGTGGAGAAAGCTGGGCCAGAAAGACGGTGGAGATGTGAGCAGAGCTGGATGGGCCAACGCGCGGAAGAGAAGGACTCACACTCGAGGCATGCGTGATGGAATGCCCGAAGATAGACGCTTCGGAGCTGTCGTTCTCCGCCGTGAACAGGAGAGAGGTTCCTGAGGAAGAAATGAGGTGGAGGTTCAGTACCAGTGAACAAACAAGGGTGAAATTAGGAGAGAACGCGACTCACAAGCCATTCTCGGGGGACGCGAAGGCGGCAAAATGCTTGCAAGTGGCTGCTGCGAGACGACCGAACGGACTGTCCTTCGTCTGGATTCCGTCGACGAAGGACTTGCCCAGGATCGACGTCAAGAACCAGTCTTCGGAGAAGGCTGAGTAGGACAGGTGATGATCTGTCAGATTCTGAGCGTGTAGAGTCAAAAGAACTCGAGCCGGGCGCACCCTCTTCAACTCGACCGAAGCGCTGCTCGAATGGCAGGTCAAGTACCGGCGCAAAGAGCTGAGAGATGCCGAGGGAGTTGGCCTCGTACCCCGTGAACCGAGCCGCCTCGTGAACGAGTCCAGGGTTGAAGGAGCAACCCATGCCGATAGGGGAGGGGAAGATCGTGCCGTTGCTGTTTTGAAAGGGGGAAGGGATCAGCAAGGCCGGCGAGTGATCGTGTCGGGGGACGTACTCGATGAACCCATGCAAGCCTTCTGTCTGGAAGATGGCAGGGATGCCCAGCCTGGTGTCCTCCACAAGCGCGTGTTGAGCAAGGTTGATGGCCCAGACTGCAGCGTTCGTCAGCGCCCGATCTTCCTTCGAGCAGGTAGATCAGATCATAGACTCACCCAGCTTCTCTCGCGTCATGAAGTTTGGCACTCCAGTCCAGACCTGCCCTCCTCGGTTATTGATGAGAAAGTCGAGTCCTGTGGCGTTGAACTCCATGTCGGCGTTTGAGTAGTTGAGGAAGGTGTTGAGGTCGCCTTGGGTGCTGCGAGACGGACACAAGGGAGCATCAGTCAAAGAGACGGAGAAACAAGGAAAGGTTGGAGGGCTTACATTTGTGAGACCTTCTCTTGGATGGTCATCTGACCAAGCAGGTCGGAGACCCGTTCATCGGTCGAGTACAAAGGATCCTTGTAGATGGGGGTGCTGTTGGTCTGACTGGAGGAAGCACGGACGACAGGTGTGAGCACAACGAGCAAACAGAGATCCGGCCGATGAGGAGGACAAAGGAACTCACTCTCTTTCGACAGGGAACCAGCTGGCTTGGACGAGGCTCAAGGCGAAGACGAGGCAGAGCAGAGACTCAAGAATCATGGTGAAAGGTTGGACGGAAGGGAAAGAGAGATTCCATCTCTCGCTTGCAAGGCTCCTTTTATGGTCGAATCCGTCTAGCAAGATCAGTCGCGTCGTGAGCACATGCAGCCTCAAGGTGACAGAAGAGGGGGATCCGGGATGAGAGGAGCCGGGGGACGGAGTAACGTTAGCGCGAAAACCTGCCATGCTGCGAGAGTTCACATGAGATTAGTCAAGGAGCAGTTAAGTAGTGGGAGAGGAGAGGCTTAACTAGTGGGAGAGGAGGAAGGGGTGAAGTTGAGAGCGTTCTCAGACGCGTCGGAGAGGTATGAAGAGCAAGGGGATGAAGGCGAGGACGGCCTGAGAGGCAGCAAAGGAAAGAAGCAAGCCCTGAACATCAGCCTCCACGTCGCACAACAAGCACCAATGGAGGTAGAAACTCACTGCAGCGACGAGGAAGAGCAGCTCCGGTCGACCAGCCTTGATGAAGATCGAGTAGAGCGAACCCATGACCAGAGGCGAGACTATGAGCGCCGCCGACTGGACGATGTCCAACGCAGCCAGCGAAGCGCCTAAAGAGGAGGAAGTCAGAGAGCACATCAGTGACGAGGAATGATGGCAAGAACGGGAGAAGGGGGACGCACTCGCTTTGCTTGGTTCTACAGAGGCGATAAAGAGCGACTTGAGGCAGGCCGTCGTTCCCGCACACAAAGCGAGGAAACCAAAAGCTACGAACCGCAAAAGCGCAAGGTCAGCAAAGTCAACAGAGCAGGCGCGACTTGTGGGACACTCACCAGCGACGACTTGCTGCCACGTGCTGCTGAGGTAGAGGAAAGCGTAGCCCAAAGCCTCTAGCCAGAGCGACGCCGCCAAGAGGATGACCTGGAGTAAAAAACGAAAGCGGAGTCAGACCTCGAGAGGAGGAGAGGGTGCGAGAAAAGTGAGGCGACTCACATCAAAGTGGTTGGCCAGGGCGGCCGGGTCCTCCACGATCGAGATATCTACCTCGTGCTCCCCCGTATGAAACGCAGAGAGGGCAGACGCTTCTCCGACGAGCAGCGGGGTCCGCTCGTTGCTCAGAGGACCCTCACCGACGACAACGCGAGCGGGGTGCTTGACCTGCCAGTTGTGGATGAACGTCCGGCCGACCCTGAGGATGGACGGAAGCATGAGCAGGAAGAGGAACTTGGACCCGACCAGCCAGGCCAAGAAGAGGCCATTCTGAAGAGGAGGGATGAGGAGATTCTGGTCAGCAAGGTGTCCGTCAAGCAGAGTAGAGTGTTCCGGGGACCTCACCTGCTCCTGTCCAAAGTCGAACTTCATCGCTAGGAAGAGGATGGTCGCCGTCGGCAAGAAGCCAGCGGTAGAGCCCATGACGAGACACGAAACAGCCAGGAGGAAGAGGTTCCAGTCTCGACCGCGCTTGCCTTCCCTCTTGGTCGGCCAGAGCAGGATCAGAGGAGCAACGGGGGCGAGGATCCGAGTTAGGAAGGTCTTGGTTCGATTGACAGCGACCTCGGCGACCGAAGTTGAAGACGAGTCGACAGGAGGGTTGGCAGGGGGAGAAGCCTTCTTCGTTTCAGGCAAGAAGAAGAGCGCGTAGAGAGCGGCAGCGGCGAACATGCTGATCGAGGCGAGGAAAGGAAGCACGAAGTCGTCGGTCGTGAAGCGGGCGATAACACTGCCGAAGAGGAAAGCGACTCCCATCCCTCCTCCTGTGACGGCAGAGACCTTGACGAAGGACGTCGTCCGCTGCTCTGGAGTCGTGACGTCTGAAACGAGCAGCCCGGGCATGAACTGAGTCGACTTGGTAGCAAGAGTCAACGAGAAGGTGGACAGGAGGACGAGAATTCCGATCGTAGCCTGAGCGAGGGACGATCGTGAAGCAGCCAGCGTCAGCGCCAGCACCACCTCGACATGGCTAAGCAGAAGGAACGCACCATCGAGTCTGCCCACTGCGCCGAGACCATGAAGAGACCAGAGAGACATCCGCAGAGAGCAAGGCCGACGAGCAGGGGCTTCCTCCCGAACCTCTCTGCCAGCATCTGGATGGGCGAGGACGACAGGAGGCCGACACATGAGTCGACGACGGCGAGGAAGGTGATAATGGCCGATGACTTGGAGTCTACGAGTCGGATCTTGCACATCGGTCCTCCAGGGATGGGGATCTGGGAGGGATCTGTCGTCTCCCAGTAGATCTTGCAGGCGAACCAGCGGACGAGCGTGATCGAGACGGCCATTGGGAGAGCCGGACCCAGAGCGGTGAAGAAAGAGTAGATCAGGATGCGAGTGAGGTGCTTGGGCGACCCGGAGCTGTTGGAGGTGGCCATCTTGGGCGAGGCGTCGAGAAGAAGGCTCGGAGAGAAGGGGGAGAGGGCTGAGCTGCGGAGGGAGCCGAGGGGGGAGGGTGGGCTGAGAAGGGAGAGCAGGTCGCTCGACCGAACGCAGCAACCTTCTTGAGCAATTCGGAGCAGCGGACTGCGTACTAGGTGTCGGTCGAAGCGAGCTGGGCGAGGAGGTGCTGGTCAGAGGTAGGGAAGTGCATGGGCAGGGTGGTTCGCGTGGGCGGTCGGAGGGAGTCAGGTCGCTTGAGTCGACGCGCACAAGAACGCGCGCAACTGCGGGTCTCGCTTCCCTCCCCAAGGAGTTCCCGAGCAAGATAAGATGGCAATAACAGGAGAGGTCATCGGATAGTATGTAGTGCAGAGTTAGGATTATTTGTACGTTTCTTTAGTTTGTGAGGGGGGTTCGGTCTTTCACTTCTTTGCCTTCGACTTGCCGGCCGCAGTCAATCTGCAATGCGAGCAACGAGGACCACATCAGCTCTCGCTCAGGGATAGAGCGGCCTAGGGAACAAAGATGACTGACTTTGCCGCCTCCGACTCCTTGACGACCCTCTCAGCCTCCTTGTTCTGTGCGTCCAACTTCTCCTTCTCGGCCTTGGCCGCCGCGCGCCCCCGAACGGCCTCAGCGAGCGCCTTGGCCTCGTTCGATCCGGCAGGAGCGGCAGGCTGAACGGGCGTCTTGGGCTTGGGGGCGGCCTAGTGCACCAGAAGTGTTCCATCGCGTCAGGACTGGAGCTGAAGGGGGAATATTGGAGCAACGGAGGAGGGAGACGAACAGGCTTGGGGTCGTTTTTGTGCATGAACGACAGGATCGTCTGCGAGACGAAACCCGAGATGACGAGCCACGCGATGCGAGGAATCTTGGAGGCAAACTTGTTCCAAATACCGAGGTAGTGTCCGTACACCTTGAGGTAGGGAGCGCTGTTGAACCGAAATGCAAAGCAAAGTGATCAGCGTACGATTGGACATGGAGAGAAGAATGAAGACAACTCACGCCCATCCTCCAGGTGCGTACTTGCCCGTCCAGACAGGGACCTCCTTGTAGTCGCCGTTGGCAAGGCTCTTTCGGAGGATCTCGGCGTCGGGTCGAAGTTGACGAGGGGTCAGGAACCGGAGTTCTTGTCCTCGCTGGTTGGCAAAGACGAGATAAGGAGGCCTGGACAAAGAAGCAAAATCAACATGGTCAGCCTTTGGACAGGAAGAAGGAGTGTACCAGGTAAGAGAGAGAGAGGAGGACGCACTTCCAGATCATCCATCGCGAGGTGATCTCGGTCACGTTGATGTAGTCGACCCGGGCAAAGGTGACGTGAGACAGGTCGTACGGGTCCGAGTTGCTGGCCGCGAGCTGCTTTGTTGTGTTGGCCGCCTCGGCATGGGCGTCCCAGAAGAGCTGGGTGAGGGGTTCTCCCTTTGCGCCGTGTCTTTGTGAGGGAGAAGGAAGGGAAAGAGGCGGGGCGATGTCAGTTCCCCATCTCGAGCTCAGGAATCCGCCATCCTGTCCATACCGCTGCAAGAAAGGAAGACTTACACGAGCACACACCAAACGCGCTCCTCCTCCTGCTCGGGCTTGAGGTCCTCGAGCTCCATGAGCTCCTCATAATTGAGATCGGTCAACCGGACGACGCCGTCTTTCGCGTCCTCCTCTTCGGAGAAGACGACCGCGTCCGCGAGCTTCTTGTAGATCCCCCCCACGTCAATGCCGGTTGCGGTGTAGACGGAGGTGCTGGCGAGGTCTACTATGGACTGAACGGAGAAGGCAGTTGTTGCGAGTGGGAGGGCGAGGAGGGCGACAGATGAGAGGACGGGGAGACGCATGGTCGGTCGGCGGGAGAAGGGGAGGCAACGAGTCCTGGAGTCAAACAGCAGAAGCAGAGTCAGAACCTGAGTTCAATCTCAGGTAGGACAGAAAGCGTCTGCTCACCTCTTGAGGTTCGGAGAGAGAGATGTGGTTGGTGTGGGAGGAAGCCAGGTCGAACGAACTCGCTGGCACTTGGACGGCAGGACAAGCATGGCGCCAGGCCCAATCACGCTTATCTCTCTCGCATTGTGCACTTGTCGATCAAATCAAGAAATCCTCCTTGTTCCATTTTGCGTGGAAGGTGCTGGCAAGTAGAAGGAGGTCGGTCGTTAAGGTATCATCAAGAGGGTACGGGCGTTGGACTGCTGCCGGTCCCGTCCTCTTTGGGTTGTGCATCGGCGGATGTGTCCGCCCCTTCTCCTCCGTTCGCAACTCCGTTCGATGACCCCTCAAGCGCTGCGATCTGGCCGTCGAGATCGGCGCCCTCCTCCTCCGCACCCTCCTGAGTGTCTCTGAAATCGATCTCGTCGGGCTCCTCCATGAGTGGCGAAGCAGCCGGGTTCTTCTTGCCCGTCGTCGTCGGTGGTGGAGGAAGGAGAGAGGTCGAACTCGACGTCGTCGTGCTGTCCTCCTCGGTCTCAGGTCGAAGTCCCCTCTCCATCTTTTCTACCCACTTTCTCAGCTCCCCTACCGACCCCTTGTCCAGCTCGACCCCGAGTCTCTCCAAGGACGACCCCACGTCGCCCATCTCGCTGTCAAACACACCCTCAACCAGACCTCGCAAGAGGAACGGTACAAGTCCGTCGACAAAAGTCCGACCAAACGCGCGGAGGACGAGTTTCGAGTCGGTCTGTTCTTGGATGGATGGACCTGCCGAAACGGAGGGGTTGCGTCTGTGGCCTGGTCTTCCTCCTACTCCTGTCCCTGCCCCTCCTCCTCCTCCGCATCCGGCTGAGGAGGGAGTAGAACCAGCAGCAGTTTGGAATTCGGACGCGCTCGTTTGAGCGTAGGAGAGGATGAAAGTCGCGCTCCGGAGAAGCGACTTGACGAGCTGGTGGACGAGTTGGGGGAACGTCGTCAGAGGCGCAAACAGCCGGAGCGAGTTGAGCGCGACTGTGTGCGAGTTGCAAAGCTGCGCGAGGGGTGGGAAATGCGCGAGGAAGGTCGGTGGGGTTTGTGGGGAGGTCGGTTGGAGGTGGATTGGGAAGGATGAGGAAGGAGAGAGGTCGAGTTCCAGGACGGTTGATCGACTGTCGGTTGAGACGAGCCAGCTCGGAGGCGGTTTACCGGTCCGGAGTGCTTCTCGTAGCGAGCTTTCGAGCGTCGATTCGCCCTCCTTGAGGCTTTTGAGGTTGGCCGCCAGGACGGCCTGCTCGAACGGCTCGCTTACAAGGAAGCGGAAGTCGAGCCCTACCCGTGAGAAGGACGAGGCGCAGTAGTTGAGTTGCGTGAGAAGGGACGATAGGGACGAGGCGTCTTCTATGAGAGGGACTTGCGAGCGGAGAAGGGTGAGGAGGGCAGAGATGGATTGCTGAGCGAAGGTGTTGAGTATTGGCGGAGGCGTGACCGTCGGGGACGAGGCGGAAGAGATGGAGGGGTTGTCGATGAAGATGGTTGTGAACTGGGCGATGATGTCGTAGACGTGCTCCCGGAAGACGTCGATGTACCGACGGACGTATCTGAACGGGTCGCCCTTCTCTCGTTCGATCTCGACGAGCTGGGTCCGGTAGTTGTGTTCGCGCCCGGTGAGGAAGGCGACCCTGAGCTCCTCCTCGCTCAGAACGTCCATCCTCCGGAGGAAGCCGACGGCCTTGACGAGCGCCGGGAGCTTGTACGGTTCCCGAAGGAGAGCGAGGAGTTGAACGAGCATGCCCATGAGTCCCTTCTCGACCTCACGTCCAACGTCCTTGACGATGGCAACGTTGCCGTACTTTTCTTCCATCTGTCGGGCATGCGCACCAAGTTCAAGCGCCTCGTGGTAGTACCCGCTGCGAATGCACGTCTCGAGCAGTTGGGGGACCTCGAGAAGGTCCTGGAGTCGGTCGTGGTGTTCGAGCACGAGAGCGGCTTTCGACCGGTTCTGCTGGGTCGCCTTGGTCGAAGCTGCAAACGTCTGGCACTGAGCTTCGAGAACGGGTACGGCGTCGAGGAGCGAGTCGAGCGAGGACGTGAAGGAGGAGAAGGCCGTCTGGACCTCGGACGAGCAGCGGTGGACCATGATGAACGTCCGGTACTCGCGAAAGCAGAGCGACGTGAGTTCTCCTGCAACAAAGTCGGCTTCCTCCCGGATGAGGGCGGGTTCCGAGTGGAGGGCATCGAGAGAGAGACTGTTGGGGGGCGAGCCGAGGACGGGGTTCGTTTCTGGAATCAGCACGCTGGGAGGTCAGAGCCAAGGTCGGAGGAGAGGGAGGAGCTCACTTGGACAGTCGCTCGAGGTACTCCTTGCACGTGTGCTGAGGAACGGCAGAAGCAACAAAGTCAGCGAGAAAGGCTTCTGAGCCTTTGTCTCTAGGAGACTGACGTTGGTGAAGAGTTCGTCTGGGTCGATGACTCTCCTGAGCCTGGCCTGCTCCTTGAGAAGGTCGGCCAGCGTCGGGATCTCGTCGAGCTCGTCCTCCCTCTGTGGCGGCGGCGATCCGAGAGCGTCGTCCATCGGGCCAGCTATGGGGTGGGGAGGAAGGCGGAGAGAGAGGGTGACGAGAAGCCCACGGGACGCAAAAGGAGAAAAGGAAAGGGAGGGAGCAGTGAGGACGAACGGAGAAACGGCTGCCCTGTTTCCATCTCGACGGGCGGACGAGCGCAGCCAACCGAGGAGTCCAACTTGCACATGCACTTTAGTTTCTGTCCCACTGCACGCGACGCGACCGAGCCCTCACCGGTCGGCGGACTTTGGCTCTCTCTCTCTCTCTCGCCCTCGCTCGGCTCAATCGCTCGCCCCAAGACTGTCTTTCTGCAGCCTCCGGCGCACTCAGAACTCCCACCTCTCACCGTTAGAACGCTCGAAATCGGTCTACGACAGTCTTCGATCTTGCTTCCTCTGTGCGCCCGACTTCCGCCTGCGCACGACCGACACCTACTCCGAGGCTCTCGCCGCCCGCCCAAACGATCTCTTCCCTTGGGTTCGCACCTCGACCCTAAGCGATGGCGCTCGCCCCCGCACCCGGCGCTGTTCCAGGAGGACCCCCTCACGAACCCTCGGCCATCTCCCTCCCTCCCTTGCTGTCCCAGCACGTCCCCCGTCTCCTCCACTCTCAAGCTCCGCACCAGCAACATGCTGCTCCTCCTCCGAACCCTACCCAGTTTCCCTCGGCCGACCCTATCTTCCGAGCAGGCATCAACCAGATCTCCCACCCCGCACTGACAGTTACTCCCTCGCAGTACCAAACAGACTCCCGTCTCCTGCTCGAACGCTTCTTCGCCCTCTGGGTCGATGGACTGTCGGCGAGGTCGATGTGCCAGTGGGATCGCTACTGGGAGGCAGTCTACGTCTTCTCGTTGACGAGCATGTTTGCCAATCGCCTGGCCGAGATGGAGGTTAAGGACCGAGTGGTGCTCGAATCGGTGGACGGGTTCGGTTGGGTCGTCGGCAGGGCTTTGATCTTCAGGGCCAAGGTCCTCTGCTGGGCTGGCAAGGTGGAGGAGGAGCTAGGGAACAAGTGGCATGAGCTTGCCGAGGAGGCAGAAGGAGTTGCGGTTAGGGTGGTGGAAATGGTTGGGAGGGGGGAGAAGGGTGGGGGGAAGGGCGGGGTGAGATTGAGAGACGGGGGGGAGAGTTTGAGGGACAGGGTGTGGGTTCAGGTCGTCGATGCTGCCTTGCAACATGCCCAAGGTAAGGGGTCCTCTCCCTTACAGTCGGATTACCCTGTTGAAGAGCGCTGACGATTTTATGCATTCGGTCGGGACAGAACTTCAACCGCTTCCGCTCCCGGGCGCATGTGATCCAGTCTCAATCACCCTCTTCCCCCCCTCCCCGCCGACGGACGCCCCGTCCGCCTCCTCGGACCCGTTCGCCAACCAGGCCCAACCCCTCTCATCCAACTCGACTGGCCCGCACGCGCCTAGTCCACCTTACACCCTCACCACGCAAGGTCAACACCACACGCTCCTACTCGCCTTGCTGTCGTTTACGTTTGCGCTCCTCTCCCCCCCCTCGGCCAGGTCAAAGTCCGATTCGACCCCAGACCATCTTGCTACGTTCCCCGTTTTGGCGCATTTCGCTTGGGTGGACCAACGGAGGTCGAAAGCGACCCAGCTCCTGCTCGAAGCATGGCACGAAACGGGCGCCATGCTGGCGAACGCGAACGCCAGATCGGATCTGACGGTGCTTTACATTCGACTTGGTCGACAAGTCGGGATCACCCACGGGGGAGTTTGGACGCGCGTTCTGGAGTTGGTCAAGGGGAGGGTGAGAGATGAGTTGGACGAAGGGAGGACTCGAGGGGGGTTGATGGACGCCGACGACGTCTTGCACGATGACGGTCGAGCGCGACGGATCAGAGCGGGCGTGGATCGGGAGTTGAACGACGCGCTGAGGGGGGTCGGGCTGACCGACGAGCAAAAGTCGGATTGCGTCAATGGGACGACCGATCTGGGCCTCATGGTCAAGTTTCTGGAGGTGGGAGAGAGGGAGTCGGACCTTGCTGTCAGTTTTTCCCTACTCTTCGCCCTACGCGCTTCTCGCCTCCCACCCTCGTCTGATCGTGGGCCGCTGACATTTTTCATCTTTCTCTCGCTTTCATTCAGGCCGCTTGCATCTCGATCCTCTCGCTCTTGCCTTCCTCCCTCCCCTCGCTCAGGCCGGTCGCCGCGCTGTTTGCCAACTCGTCCGCCGTCCTCCAGCTCGACGCGGGCACGCCCTCCAAAGTCCAGGCCCAGCGGAAGAGGAAGAGGGAGGGTGATGGTTGGGAGTGGGGCAGGTTGACGGTTGGGTTTGTGGAACTTGCTTTTGGGAAGAAGAAGGAGGGGAGACGGTTGGAAGGTGGGCAGGAGGGGAAAAAGTTGTTGGTCGTCGATCTGAAGGACAGGCTCAAGGCGCTGAAGCTCAGGTGAGACTTCTCTTCAAAGACCACATGACCTCTCGTCGATTTGACCCACTGACAACCCCTTCGCTGTGCGCTTCTGCAGTGCCGACGACCGAGATGGCGTTCAGAACTTCTGCAAGAACCTCCCTTCAGGCATCCTGTCGCTCTCTGGTGCGCTTCACACGGCTCCCCCACCCCTCCCATCGACGATCGTCTCCCGAGCTCAACTCAAGTCGCTCACTTCCGACCTCCGGTCGATCCCGATCGCCATCGCCTACGCGCTCGCTACGCTGTCGCAGGATATCACGCTGCCTACCAAGGCCAGAATGACCGTTCTCGATGCACTGGCTGGGATTCTGGATCGGTTGTTCGTCCCTGAGCAGGGGGAACCTCTGCGTCCGCTGGAGCTCAACATGGCTAAGGCGGTAGCGAAGGGGCTCGAGAGTTCGGAGCGGAGTGTCCGGATGGCTGCAAGGTACGTCCTACCCATTTCCCCTCCTGACATGTACGGGCACTGCTGACCCCGTCCGCATTCTGCCTCAGTCGCTGCATCGTCGCCCTGTGCAATTACCACCGGTCGTCGCCTATCTTCTACTCTCAGGTCCACGTCGTTTTCGACAGCCTTTGCAGCGCCATTGGCCAAGGCTCGACACCCACACGAGAGACGGCGGTGACGACGCTAGGCTTGCTGGGAAAGACATTTGAGGACGAGACGTTGCTCAGAAGGATCGGAAGTCAACTGGTCGTACAGCTCGGAGACTCGGACCCTTGGATGAAGAGCCTCGCACACACAACTGTTCGTGTTTCTCTCTCTTCTTGCTCTTGAGCACCAGCCAAGATCCTGATCTGCGACTGATAACCTTCGTTTAAACAGATTCTCGATGTCTCTCGTCACCGCGGCAAGACTCCCTACAAGTTCTTCTACCCGAACTTCAAGGCGATTTCGATCCGGCTCGCCGACTCCCTCCTCACCGCTCCCTCCATGCTCTCCGACTTCGTGACTCTCATCCACGAGACGGAGGAAAACTTCCTCGCCACCACTCTGTCGCACACGACGCCCCATCTCGTTCTCTTTGGTCGCAAGGACATCCTTTTCGCCATCTCCAAAAAAGTGCACAAGGAAGTGCCCGAGATCCTGCTCGAGAACCTCCTTGGCGTGCTGTACAGCGTTCTGATCCAGGACGAGGAGGTGACGACTGCCGGGTTCAATTTTATGCTCAAGGCGTTGGCGACGAGCATGGTTGATCGACAGGGACGGGGGGAGAACCTCAAGGCGGGAGAGCTGCTGAGGATCGCGGAACCAGTCAAGCTGCTGTACACGCTCATCGTCGACCTCGGAAACGAGGACCCTGCTCTCGTCGCCAGGGTACGTCTCCCTGCGCGCTCTCATGTTCTGACTTGGCGCTGACTTTGCGCTGGGATGATCGATGCAGGCCGAAGAAGCGCTGAGCAAAGCGGAGGTCTTGTTCAGGGAGACCAGCACAGCGCACTCGTCGATCGACCTGGGCGAGTTTCTCAAGCCGTACATGCTCGGCATCATCTCCAACATCAACGAGGTCCTGCAAGACGTGCACGGTCGAAAATCAGTCAACGACAAGATCAGGGTCATCAGGAGTTTGGGCGCGTTGATGCGGAAGATAGGAGACACGATGGCGACCTTCTCCCAGCAGGTCCGTTCTTCCTCCAACGCAACAACTCTATGGCTGTGAGCCCGTGCGAACTGACATATTCATCCTTCGCAGATCATGGTCACCCTGCAGGGCAACCTCAACAAGGAACCACTGCGCTTCATCACCCTCCAAACCTGGCAGACGTTCCTGTCGGTTCTACGGTTCAAGGACATTGTCCCGCACGTTGGGCCAACAACTGCAGCCTTCGTCACCGCCTGGGACAGCTTTTCGACAGCCGAGCGCGAGCTTGCGGCCAACATCATCCACTACTGCATCGTCGAGAACGCAGAGTTCACAGGCCCGGTCCTGGACGACATCGTCGACCTCGAAAGCATCCCCGAGCTGCACGTTCCCGCTCGAAAGCTCCGGATGGCGCGCAACAAGTGGTCGACGGTCGATCAGATCAAGAACCTCCTGCGACGAGCGTCGGACGAGAACCTCACCATCAGCATTCGAGCGCTCGAGGAACTCCGAGCCCTCCTGCTCAAGCGCGACCAGATCACCCAGTTCGCGTCGGGCGATGCCTTCGACCCCGTCGTCGGACAGCTCGTCGAAATCCTCGTGACTTCGGCCGCGAGGGACGGCGACCACGTCGAGGATCTGCGCGACGTCAGTCTCGACTGCCTCGGCATCATCGGCGCTCTCGATCCGGATCGGTTCAGCATCAAGTCGGAGGAAACGTCCATGACCATCAAGGACAATTTTGATAACCTCGAAGAGTCGCAGCTGTTCGCCGCACACCTGCTCGTCAACCTTCTCGTCGGCGCATTCCGGGCGACCAACGACACCCGGTACCAGGAGAACCTTGCCTACGCCATCCAGGAGCTCAGTCGCTTCTGCGGCTTTACCAGAGACCTCATCGATAAGTCGGGCGCCAAAAACCCTGTTCCCGTCAAGGTTAGGGAGAGATGGAAACGCATCCCGGCCCAGAAGCAGGTCACGATCGCCGACATGCTCGACACAAAGTACGTGCTCCGTATGGTGCCGGACAAGACGTTTGACCGACCCATCTACTCGTCCTGCCCGACGTACCGAGAGTGGATCCAAAAATGGACGAGCGACCTCATCCCCCGGACCTCATCCGGCCACGCCAAGACCATCTTCGACATCTTCCGTGTCGTCATCAAGAGCTCGGACGTACATATCGCTCGACACCTCCTGCCGCACCTCGTCCTTAACGTTTTGCTCTCGGGCGACGAACAGGCTCGGGCGGACATCAGTGCCGAGATGAAGGCCGTCCTCGTCGATCAGGTCGATCCTCAAGGAGACTTCCCAGCCGACAGACGACTTCTCAGCGCTCAGGTACGTGGCTTTTCGTGCTGGCTCTCTCCTGAATTCGCTCGCTGACCAGTCTTTACACATTTGTCTCTCTCCCTCAGACCGTCTTCGACCTGATGGACCACATCAGCAAGTGGATCCGATACCAACGCGTGGACCTCAACCAACGTCGGAAGAATGCGCAACGAGCGGGCAACACCAACATGTCTGCCCTAGACGAAGCCACGCGACGACTGGCCAGCGTCGACGGCGTCATCTCGAGCATCGAGACGAAGCTCACCGCCCAAGCCGCCCTTCAGTGTCGGGCCTATGCACGATCGCTCCTCAACTTCGAACAGCGAATCGTTGCCCTACAGCATTCCGGCGTGCCTGAGTCATCGGCCGAGTGTCAAGAGAACTTCGAGCACCTCCATCAGATCTACGCCAGCCTCGACGAGCCCGACGGAATGGAGGGCATCTCGTCCAAGGTCCTCATCCCATCTCTGGAGCATCAGATCCGAGAACACGAGAGTACGGGACGATGGACGTCGGCTCAGAGTTGTTGGGAGGTCCAGATCCAGAAGTCACCCGACGATCTTGCTCTGCATCTCGGTCTGCTTCGCTGCTTGCGGAACCTCGGTCATTACGGTGCGTTCTACTCTTCCTTCGATGCCTTCTGAGTCCGAGCTGACCTTGTCCTTTTCCAACAGACACTCTCCGAACGCACATCCAAGGGCTCGTCAGCCGGCGACCGGAGTGGGATGCTGCTCTCAGCAGCTTCAGGGTTGAGGGAGCGTGGATCGTCGGAGACTGGAGAGCCGTCGAGGACATCCTGCAGAAGACGGGTGCGAAGAGTCCCGAGGTCGCTATCGCCAAAGTTCTGGTCGAGATCCGGTCGGGAGGAGATCAGCTGTCCAGTGCGCTCAGAGCGGCAAGGCTCGAACTCGGTCGCCCCCTCAACGCTACCGGTCGTCACTCCTACCAACGGTCGTACGACTCGGTCGTTCGCCTCCACATGCTACACGAGCTCGAACTCATCGCGACATCGTCCCTCTCATCGCTCATCCACTCGGTACCAGGTCCGAACGAGAAACTCCTCGCCCGAGAACGCGTGACGAAGATGAAGTCGGCCCTCGACAACCGACTCGGCCGCATTCTGCCGTCCTTCCGCGCCCAGGAGCCCATTCTCAGCATGCGACGAACGGCTTTTGATCTATGGTGCGTCCTCCCCTGCTCTTCGTTCGACATATTTCAAACCCAGTCGCTGACCAGCCACTCTTTGGCCTGCAGTGGTCAGTCGGCCATCGAGGGCGTCAACGGCAAGGAGGAAGTCGGCCAAGCCTGGCTGCTCAGTTCAAAGATCGCTCGCAAGGCCGGCCACTCGCAGACTGCCTACAGTGCGGTTCTCCAAGCTCGACAGTACTCGACTCCCTTCACCTTCGTTCAGGATGCGAAGCTTCTCTACACCACCGGACAGAACCTGCGCGCTCTCCAAGAACTGCAGCACAGCCTCGATCCCATCATCACCAGCAAGACCCTGGACAAAGGAAGTCTGGCCAAAGTGAGCTTTCCAATCTTTCTTTCTCATTCGGCCGATAGCTGACCAGTTCGACTCCTTCTCTGACAGGCCGCTCTGCTGAAAGCGCGATGGACAAGAGACACGGAACGGTTCGAGATGAACGAAGTCGTCACTGGATTCAAGCAAGCGATCTCGCTCGATCAAGAGTAAGGTCTGCTTCAAGGTTTAGGCTCATTCACTTGAACTGACAGATCGCGTCTTGTTTGACAGATGGGAATCTCCCTACTACCATCTCGGACACTACTACGACAGCGCTACCGGAGAAACGTTCGTACTCCTCGCACGCCGTCTGCAAAATTGAGGGTCGCTGATCGCTCTGTCACTCGGTTTGCAGGGTCCTGTCGATGAGCGCGGCCTCGAAGACTGTCGACAACTACGCTCGAGCCCTTCGATACGGCACCAAGTACATCTACCGCACGATGCCTCGGATGCTCACGATCTGGATGGACTGCGGAGAGCGACCTGATCTGGTCAAGTTGGATGACGGGAAGGAGAAAGCGTGCGTTCACCTCGCCTCAAGTCCCGGACATCTCCCATACTGACTCGCTCTTCATCCCTCCCCTGGCAGATTGACGGGAGACGCCAAGGTCCTGGCCAGCATGACGATGACCATCCTCCGCTCCTTGGACAGGCTTCCAGTCTACCAATGGCTCACAGCCTTTCCCCAGGTCGTCTCTCGGATCGGACACGCCAACATTTCGGTCTACAAGGTCATCTCCAAAATCATTCTGCAGGTCGTCCGAACCTACCCTCTGCAGTCGATCTGGTCTCTGGTCTCTGTCTCATACTCAAAGAAGGAGGAACGACTGGCGCGATGGCATCAGATCAACACGAAAGTACGTTTTTGTTAGCTTTGTGTTCGTCCGGTTGGGGAGCTCCTGGAACTGATGCGTGCGCGTGCTTTCTTCCTTGCAGCTGAATGCGATCGACGAATCTCCCGTCGGCAGTCTTTTGGTCTTCATCAACAAAGCCCTCCAGATGACAAAAGAGCTCCTGCGTCTCGCCAAGCACGAGATTCCCAAGCAGAACAACACCGTCAGCATGCAGCGCCTCTTTCCCACCCTCAAGGCGCTGGGACCGTCGCCTCTCCTCATTCCCCTGCAGGAAGCTCTCACCGTGTCGCTACCCTCGGACGCCAACGTCAAGGGCAAGGAGCACAACCCGTTCCCCGTGTGCACTGTGCGCTTCAAGGGTGCGTTTCAATCTTCTGCGTCGATTCTGAGGCCTCCGTCCGACTGATCCTCGCTCAACGCACTTATACACAGGCTTCTTTGACGAGATCGACGTCATGAACTCCCTTATCCGACCCAAGAAGATCACCGTCCTCGGAGACGACGGTAACGCCTACAGTTTCCTCTGCAAGCCCAACGACGATCTGCGCAAGGATGCTCGACTCATGGACTTCAACGCGATGATCAACAAGCTGCTCAAGAAGGATTCTGACTCGCGACGGAGGAACCTCTGTGCGTACGCATCGGTCAACTAGCCAAGCCTGCAAACTAACGTGACTTTTGGCTTGTCAGACATCCGCACTTATGCTGTCACGCCGCTCAATGATGAGTGTGGTCTTTGCCAGTGGGTTAACAACACCCTCCCGCTGCGAGGCATCCTGCAAAAATTCTACACCGCCAAGGGTGTCCAGATCTACGTTAGTCTCACCTCTTCTTCACCTAGCAAATCTCACGATTACTGAGTTACCTTTCCTCAAACAGAATTCGGATCTTCAAGAGACCTACTCGAAGCGCTACCCGACGATGAGCGACGCGGATGTCGCGGCCGACTTCACCAAGCGGCTCCTCCCCAGGTGCGCTTCCCTCGCTAGTGTACGACGTCCCGACCGCTTCCCACTGAACGATCGTCGCTTTCTTTTCGCAGCTTCTCGCCCGTCTTTCACGAGTGGTTCCTCGAGACGTTCCCGGAGCCCAGCGCCTGGCTCAGTGCTCGACTTTGCTACGCTCGAACGTACGCTGTCATGTCGATGGTCGGCTTTGTCCTTGGGTGAGTCGCCTCTCCTTGCGGTGCTCATCGAAAGATGGACGGCACTGATCCGAGACCGCTCTTCTAGATTGGGAGACCGACACGGAGAGAACACTCTCTACGACGCTAACTCTGGCGATGCCGTCCATGTCGACCTCAACTGCCTGTTCGAGAAGGGGCGGACGTTTGAGGTCAAGGAGCGAGTGCCGTTCAGACTGACGCACAACCAAGTCGACGGTTTCGGTATCACAGGTGTCGAAGGTGCGTCTCAGCCATGTCCCTCAGTGTCCGACGGCCTCTAACTGACCCCTCTCTCCTCTATTTCTTGTCGATAGGCGTCTACCGGAATGCGTGCGAGATCACGATGCGCATCCTACGGGAGAACAAGGACTCGCTGATGAGCGTTCTCGAGGCGTTCATCCACGATCCTCTGGTCGAGTGGGAGAACGACAAGCGCAAGCTGGTACGTTTCTCCGTCCCTTGCCCCTCTCTGAAAGACGCACGACTAACACACTCGAGCGGCGTCTTTCGCAGGACAACCAACGACGTTCCAAGTCTTCCCGCAAGGGTCAGGACAACGAAGACACGTCCATCAACGCCCTCGCTCGCAAGGCTCTCGTCCCGATCGAGCGCAAGCTCCGAGGAGTTCAAGCCGGCTACGTCGCTCCCAACCAGGCGGCACCCACCAAGGAGATTACCGTCAGCAACCAAGTCGAGGCCCTCATCCAGGAGGCGACCAACCCCGTCAATCTGGCGCGGATGTACGTCGGGTGAGTTGTTTCATCCTCTCCCACCTTCCTCAAAATTCTCCATCTGACCACCCCTCTTGTCTTTGCCACTCTTTTTGTAGGTGGGGAGCGTACCTGTAAATGTCCATCCTCGCTCTTGGGAAGATGTTCGTGCACATCTGGCGTCGAGGGAGGCGTTGAAGCACAGTCGCTCTCGTGGCGTCAGAAGACCGCAGCGCACGATGACCATGTCCATCACTTCTGCTCTTCTGCTCTCCGTTTGAGACCTGCCAGGTAGTTCTTCTGAGGTCTTGCTAGCACCCAGCGTTTCTTGTGCGAGGACAAGGATCGGGGAGTATGTGAAGGAGATAAAAGTAGCAACCCTAGGTCCTTGCCCCGTGTTCGACCGCGACGTCCCCTGAGGTAGCCCTCCCCTGCCCTCAACGTACCCTCACCTCGGTCAAGTACTCCAGTCGCGTCCTCTCGGCCAGTCTTCTGCTGTAAGTCCTACTTCTCTCACACGTTTGTCTGTCTGGGACGGTGAAAGGAGGAAGGGTGATGGAGGACGAGCTGTCGACGGCCAGACACGTCCAAAGCTCCCTCCGAGCAGGAGGGAGGACTAGGCCCTACCCTGCGCACGATAAACCGCTGCAGGCCCACGGCGAGACGCGTATACGACCTGATCAGAGCTGACTTGGTTTGTCTGCTGCTCCTCGTAGTCGACCCTTTACCGTTGGACAAGCCTCCCCCGCATCCGGTCCGTCGACGAGCTGCACGTCGATCTCCTCCGCCGCATCTCCCGTCCCCTTGTTCGGACCTGGACCGTCGCCCTTCGCTTCACCTTCACTCCACATGTCCCGTCGACGCGGGACCCAGGATACGCACTCTCACTCGGACACGCACTCTCACTCTCACTCGCACTCGCACTCCCACTCGGACAACCAGGACGGCGCGGGTCTCGGAATCGTCAATCTCGACCAGGCGTACGAGGACATCCCTCGGCGATCCTCGACGGCTCGACCTCACATTGGCCACTCGCACTCGCATGGCGACGGGAGCGATGTCTCTCCGCTAACCGCCACATCTCCTGGAGGTGGCCAGCAGGACTCGACACCAGAATCGCTCGGTCTCTCGCCCTCGACACCTGGTCCAGCCGGCTTCCAAGCCCCGTCCTCCCCGTACATTCCCCTCTACCCGTCAGGCGGGCCTCGCCCGGGCTCACCTACGTCTACGTCTTCCGGTCAGGAGGACTCGTCTCATCAGTCGGAGGTGAACGATGCTCTGCCGCCGCTCTCGCCCCTCCCGTCGCGCGGCGTCGGATCACGACTTTCGGCCGCAGAGGTCAAGGCTCAACGACATGAACGAATCCACTCTCGTAACCTCTCGATTTTCTTCCCGCGTCCAGGTCAGTCGCTCTTTGTCGCCTTCAATGGCCTCTGCTGTGCAAACGACGGACTGACGCGCCGACTACTTTCCGATTGTGCGGTTCCTCACAGGCCAGAGCGTCCCAGATGACGCCGAAGGTATCGCGCAGGAGGTCGAGGCTCCCGTCATGGACGTCAACGGCTGGTCGGGCACGATCGGACAAGCTCCCTCGGGACGTGAGCTCAAGGGTGGAGCCTTCAAGTTCGGCGCGCAGAGGGCGTCGATTGGCAGCGACCAGAGCGTATCGCCCACGGATGCTAGCACGCCGGCGTTGGGGGGCACGAAGGTGACTGGTCGCAAAGGCCATCACGTATGTCCTTCAGTACTGGTCTACACCTTTCCGCTCCTTCGACTGACCTCTGCCTCCTCGCTTCTTACAGCACAAGCACTCTCTTTCTCATCAATTCTTCTCCTTTATGGACCCACTCGACACCAATCCGGCCCTCGTTCACGGCGTTCACTCCGAATCGGACCCATTCACCGACCAATCGCACTCGCACTCTCACTCCGAGGACAGCAGCAGTCGGCTCTCTTCCGTCGCGCAGAACCTCCCGTCCCCCGGTGCGCACAAGGCCGGGTCCCTCCTCTCGCAACTTCTCTCGCTCCCCTTCGACTCGCAAGCCATCGCCGTCTTCGCCCTGTTCGAATTCTTCCTCGGCGCTAGTCTGTGGGTTGATGGGCAGGCAGGCGGCAGCATTTCGGTCACCGGGCTCGGCTACCTGGTCGTTTTCGACGCGCTCGGGGTCATGAGCATCGTCGCCCATCAGCTCATGCTCGCAGGAGGGATCAGCGTCTCAAGTCTGCGCAACCCTTTTGGGTACGTACTTCGCCTGCTCTCTTTAGCTCCCAGTGCTTTCTGACGACTTTTCGCTTCGCTCTCTTCAGTCACCACCGAATGGAGACCCTACTGCTCTTCGTCCAGTCCATCTTCCTCCTCTTCTCCTCGGTCTACATCTGCAAAGAGTCTATAGAGCACGTTCTTCTTATCGGACACGATCATGGCGAGGACTTCATCGAGGTCGTGATGCCCAACGTCCTCCTCGCGACAGCACTCATCTCGACCCTCTTCTCTTCCATCTTCCTCAACAACCACTCCAAGCTCGTCGAAGGTCAGTCTCCTCCACTTCTCTGAGCAAGCGACTATTCGGTTGACAACATCCGTCCTTTTCATCCGCAGCTGTCGGCAGCAAATTCCTTCCCGCTCGCCCGCCAATGTCCAGGCGACGACGCGCGTCACAAGTTGGCGAACTCCTCACACGGTCCTACGGTCTCTTCGGCAACCCGTTCTCCCTCATGGTCTTGGCTTGCACCGGCGCGCTCCTCTTCGGCGGACTCACGGTACCTCCTGGCTCGCTGCCCACGCTCGACAAGGTGGTCGCGGTCCTCGAGACGGTCCTCACTTGGACAGCCGCCTACCCGGCATCGGTCGCCTTTGGTCGGGTGTTGCTGCAGACAGCACCTCCTCAACGCGCTGTGCAAATCATCTCGCTCGATAAGTCGCTCAAGGAGGTCGAGGCTCACCCACTCTTCGTCTTCCTGCGCGTGCGTCGTTTCCATTCCTCTGTCCAACCTGAGCCTTTCCTGACCGAGCCTTCTTCTCTTTGCAGCCTCCTCACGTCTGGCGTCTTGTGCACCACCAAGCGCTGGCTGTCCTACCCGAGCTCAGATCGCAGAGTGTCGACTATGGCAAAGGTCGCATCCGTCCGGCCGACCCTTCCACGTCCCTCAAGGCTGCCAATGCCGCCTACGCCGCCTCGGCTTGCCTGCTCGTCGTCACTCTGGTCGTCCACATCAGGGAGGACGCAAGCGATCGAGACGTCCTTGGTCAGTCTCTCACCTTCCATCTCCTTCCCCTCAAACTGTAACGCTCACTGACTCGTTCGAGTGTCGCGCTGTGCTCCAGAGATGACTCGCTTCGTTTACGACAAGTGCGCTCCCGCTGTCGGTGCGGCCCGGTACGGACGCCGCTCGGGTAGTGCGAACGGAGGCGGCAGTGGGATCTCGGAGGTTGCGGGAGAGGGCGAGTTGACGGTCGAGATTCGCAGAGGCATGCCTAGATGGCAAGACGCCGACGTCTAGAATGTCGTGTTTCCTTGCTCCTTTCTCGGTCCTCTGCGCTCGGCGTGTGCCGCATCAAAAGGTAGACTGACATCCATCGCAAGCCGAGCAGCTAGCCTCGGTAGCTGTACTGCGAGTAAGGGTTGGCCGGTGGCGGCGCTCCGTACTGACCACCTCCCGATGGAGGAGCAGGGTAAGGACTGGGAGGTGCTCCGTAAGGACTGCCAGCAGGCGGGCTGGGGTAGTAGGGGTTCGGAGTCGAGCCTTGTCGTTGTGGCTGAGGCGGAGGAGGAGGGAGGGCGCCGTAAGGGCTCTGGTAGTGTTGGCTCTGTGGTGCAGGAGGAACGGGAGCACCCTGATAAGGAGAGGGTGTGGACTGCTGGTACGAGGGGTAGGATGTGTAGGGGGAAGCGTTGGCCGAAGGAGAAGGCGGGTAGGTCGTGTGCTGCTGAGGAGGTGCAGGCTGCGAAGGGGGGTGAGCCGACTGGGGCGCTCCGTACGGCGAAGGCGGAGCAGGAGCAGGCGGCGGGGGAGCGGTCGAGTAGGCTGACAGAGAACTGCCGAGAGAGCCGAAGTCGTACGGGTTCGATGCGGGCTGGGGTGGAGGGGTCGGCTGGAACTGTGAGGAAGGAGAAGGGTACGATAGAGAGGTCGACTTTGCTTGCTGTCCGGCGTAAGGGTTGGCCGAGGCATAGGGATTGACGAATGGCGTAGTCGAGGAACTCGACGGCGAAGGCGAAGACAGGGACCCAGACCTTTCCGCGCTGGAGACGAGTCGGTTGCGCTCCTCTTCGCGACTAGACAGGAAGCTCTTGACTGTCTTTCGCAGAGAGTCCGTCATCGTCTGCAGCTGCTCGTAAAAGTCCAGCCCTCGTCTGATAATATAAAACCTCACCGTCAGCGTGAGCCTACGCGAGGCAAGAGAATGGCTGGAAACTCACTTTGACGCTCGTCGAACTTCCCTGTAGTCCCCAATGTCGCCCTCCAGCTTGGCAGAAAGCTCAGCCACAGCCCTCTCCGCCTTCTCCCAGCCCTTCATCATCTTCCCAACCCCATGCAGGCGTCCGAGCTTGTCCATCCTCTGGCCGAGTTCGTCCAGCGTCTTCTGCTGGTGCTCGATCGTGCCCGTCACGCGAACCTTGAACGGTGTGAACTTTTCGAGCTCGGCCGCAAAGACAGACGACTCGCCGTTGGGTGCAGTTCGGCGGTTGAGCAAGAGTTGCTGCGAGACGTCGTCGTTCTGGATCTGAGGAGGACAGACGAAACCCACGGATCAGGCTCGAATCAGAACGTACGGCGGTGCAGCAGCCCGGGAGGATGGGACCTACAAGTTCCTTGAGCTCCTTGAGCGCATCATTCCGCTCCTTCTTCAGACGATGCAGACGTCCGAGCCGTTCCTCCACTTCCCCAATCAGTGTCTTCATCTCGGCCTTCTCTTTCTCATCCGCCTCCTCCTGTCCAACATCGACGTCAAGCAGGTTGAGAGCCCGGCCGTCCCGGCCTGCAGCATCGACCGTCTGAGAGAAGGTCTGTGAGAGGGCGTTGGGGGCCTGAAGCGTGGCGATGGAGGGCCGAATGGACGTGTAGAGAGCGACGATGCGCTGGTCCGACTGAGACGCGCTGGTGAAGGCCGTCTGCTGGTTCCGGAAATCCTCGCGGTAGGACTTGGTGAGCGACGCGGATGGCGACTGAGTCCACGCCGAGCCGTAGTGGGCCTGCGGGGGAAGGAAAGGAAGAAGTTTTGCTCGTCAGGACCACACAGAAAGCGTTGGTCTAGTTAAGAGACGCACCCTGAGCTTCTCGCACTCGCGTGACTCTTTGTCGAGCTCCTCCTTGATCCAATTCAGATCCCGCTCGACGCCCGACTTGGCCTTGTCCAGGCTGGCCAGCATCGTCTGCGTCTCCTCCTCCCTCTCCTGCTGGTTCACCTCTCCAGCCCAACTGAGAACAACGCTTCCAGGCATCGCCAATCCTTCCAACCCTCCCTGCCCACCGACCAACATCCCGCGGTACCGATTCAACCCCTCGGGTAAGCCCAGGGAAGCGAGCGACGCCTGGCCGTCTCCGTCGGCCTCCTCGCTCCGATCGACCTCGAACCGGACGAGCTTGGCCTTCTCCTCAGAGTAGACGGACGCCTGCTCGTGCACGGCGAGCGGAACGAGCCGGTGAAAAATGTCTTGTCCGATTAGCTTGGCCACGTCGGCCGTCGCGTACGTCTCCTGAATTGGGATCGGCTTGGCCGCGTCAAACTTGTCGATCGGTGCGAGAGAAAGTTCGGCAGGCAGGATGGCGTGGTAGATGAGGTTGTTCTCCTTCTGGGCTTGGACGTTGCGTTCCTCGACGACGGTCGCGTGCGTCTTGACGATCTCGACCATCGACGTCGCCGTGTCGGACGGCAGGTTGGGCGACGACTGCGCCGTGAAGGTGCCGACGAGAACGGCGGCCAGTCGAACGGCTTCCTTGGAGAGACCGTTGGCGACGTTGAGTCGAGCGAGAGCGTCGCCGTGCTTGGACTGGGCCGAGTCATGCAGCGACCGGTAGAACTGCGCGACGGACTGAAAGTGCTTCGTCTTGACCTGGATACACCCAAAACAACCGAAGCGACCAAGTCATGTCAGTCTTTTGTTCGAAGAAGCAGGTGGCAGAAAGATAGAGAAGGGTCGCGCGCTCACGTTCATCAGGTTGACCCAGTTGCGGTCGACGATGCCCTTGCCAAAGAACTCCTTGACCTCCTCCCCAAGCGCGGCGTACATGCTCCCCGTCGTCCAAGCCAACCTCGACACTAAACCCGCGTTCACCGGACCTCCATTCTTGCCCTTCCCTCTTCCCTCGCTCTCCACCTTCTCCAAAAACACCTCCTGCGCTTGGGCCGAGATGATCCCAACGAGGTACTTGACGACCTCCTTGCTCAGATCCGTCGACGGTGCGTGCAGAAAGTTTTCGTTGATGTAGACGAGCATGCCGGCAGACGAACGGAGGTAGTTGTACGCCCGCTTGAGGCCGTCGGGGTCCGTTCGAGGGGAGGACGCTGCGAGCGAGGATAAGGTGGAGGCGAGCAGGAAGATGATGGACGCCTTTTCGAACGCCAGCGACGACTGGGTCGTCAGCTTGTGGGTGAAAGCGTCGTTCCTGTCAAAAGCAAAGTCGATTGTAGCGCAGAGACAGTTAGTGACCAGGCTCGACGTTCGTCAGGGTGAGAGGGAGAATAGGAGGGAGCATCGCACCAGTTGAAGACGACCTTGAGCTCCGGAAACCTCAACTCGAGCAACTCTAGCTGTCCAAAGTACCTGTACAGCAGATCCCTCTGAGTGGCATCGCTCCCGGCGCCCTTGACCGCGTCCTGACGGGTGCGCTGGAGGAGGGCGATCTCCGAGGCGTAATTTGACGGGTCGTCGCCGTACGAAAGCGAGATGGTCGAGCGGAGCGGGGCGGCGTAGTCGGTCTCGGTCGTCGTCTTTTGGGGGATCGAGATCAGGGGGGACTGCATCCTAAGTAGTGCGACTGCCAGAACGTCTGAATGCGAGCCGCTTGTTGCGAGAGGGATGGGGTTGGGTTAAAGGTCTTGGGGAGTGGGCTGGCTGGCCATCTCGTTTCGCCCGCAGCCAGGGCGCAACCCTAGGTCAGGCGCTCTCCTGCGCAGTACCAATGCTCGTCAAATGGACGTCGTTCTTGCTCTCTCACACGTGGGGATCTCAAGAAGACAGACAAGGCTTGTTCATCCAGTTGCGAAAGCTTGCCTTGTGTTTTCCCTTCGTGCCAGCTCCAGTTCCTTGGCCTTCTCCTTCCCCCTTAGACGAGTGTCTCCCTTCGGACCTGACAGACGTCTACGCCTTCTTCTGCTTGAGCACCCGCACAGCCGGTCGTCCAGTGACGATCGCAACCACGCCTCCTACGGCAAACACAGCCAAGAACTGGGAGAATGTAACATTAGAAGGGGTCGAAAGGGTGTCAGTGCGACGAACGCAAGGGCAGCACCCAAAGCATTCAGAGGGAAGAGGGAGAAGGAAACGCACTCGGAAGAGTTTCATGTACGAAAACCAGTAGGCTAGGATGCTCCCCTCGAGGAAAGCAAGTGAGAGAAGGAAAGGCACGCTCGACGGCTTGAGCGACTTTCGGACGTCGATGCTGCCCGTCTATTGAACCCGCACCAGAGTCTGATCAGCTCACAAGAAACCCACCAAAGGCGAAGGTCTGGAGATAAGGAGAAAGATACGTACAAGAGCGAGCAAGACGACCCAAGGTGCCAGGACCGCTCCGAGGCCGACGGTCGACAAGATCGGGTTGACGGCGGGCTCGTCCTCCCTGAAGGTCCACTCGATCTCCCTCTGCTTGTTAAACGTCGAGAAGAGAGCTTCATCGAGTGCTTTTGAGGAAGGGGGATGAGTGAGGGTGGAAGGAGGGAGAGAGAGGGTGAAGAGGGTGTAGGCCTGCGGAACGGATGGGGGCAAGGGGAGATGTCAGCGGTCGAACGCGTCTGGTTTGCGCTCGGGGAAGACGCACGATGGGAGACGACTCAAAGTCGGCAACGAAGAGGGTGACAGTCAGGCGGCCAGAAGTTTGTCGCAGTGCCAAAGGAAGGGACGCGGTGTCCTGTAAAGCAAGGGAAAGAGAGAGCAAGAGAGCCAGGGCCCGCAGTCAGCCCTCTCGACGAGCTCGAAGGGCAGCGAAAAAGAAGAAGGCCCTCACAAGAGCATACTTGGCTTTTCCGTTCGATCGTACGTTCAGAGGGACGACCGTGTCCAGACCTGACTCGACGCTGATCGATCGGAGCAGGCCACTTGTCAGTCTCGAGCGGGGATCTGCCAGCAAAAGGGCCAGAGATGGACGGTGTGGGGAAAGACACACTCGACAAAGCTGAGGCCTGCTTGGTGGGGCTGAACGCCCTTGCCTCCTTCCCGGTCGAGGACCTGGAGGGAGAGCTTGAGTGTCGCGAGGTCGTCGAGTGCGATGGGCTCAGGGAGCGAGGTCGGGTACGCGAGCTCGTGGGCGAGGAGGGAGGATCCGGTCGAGGACGACGCGGCGACCGACACGGGCGACAGGTGGACGGCCCAGGCCGAGAGCGGGCAGGCGAGTGCGAGCACGAGCGCAGGCAGGAGCATCGTGTAGAGAGTATCAGGGGTTGAGGTGAAGGATACAGCGAGGAAGGGGCCAAAAGGAACGATTCCAGTGCGGGTCAGGAACCGTGGGAACTTTCGGCGGGCTGAAAAAGACCGCCCCTTGAAGACTCCGAGAGCGACGCTCTCCTCCTCCCCTAAACAGACCCTACTCTTTTCGCGAAAGCGTACATCGGAAACCCAGTTCTCGCACTCAACAGGTCTCCATCGGTTCTCGCCTTTTTTGCCCACCATGCGTCGCTCCCTTCCCAGCAGGCTGCCTCCTTCCTCCGTCCTCCTCCCCTTCCGGCCGACCTCGCTCCCCCGAGCCGCTGCCCTCCCGACGTCCTATGTCACCCTCCGAACGCCGTCACGACCCTTCTCCTCCACTCGACCTCGTCGCGAACAGGAAGCCCCAAGGTCGCCGTTTCGGGTGTTTGTCGAGACGCTCAAGATGGAAATCGAAAAGAACCGGGAACTGCAGGAGAACGTCAAGCAGCTCCAGGGTGACGTTGGAAAGATGCAGGACTCGGAGAGCATGAAGAAGGCCAAGGACATGTACGAGCGAGCACGAGTGAGTTCCTTCGTTTTCCGGATGAAGGATTCCTCGTCTTTCTGCCCCCCGTCCAGTCGACGCTGGGTGGCGAGGACCCGGGAGAGAGCCTACGTGTCGTCTGATTCGCATGGCAAGACTGACCTCGCCTGCTTTCCCTTCCTTCCCTACTCAGATCACGGCGATCCTTAAAAACAACCCCAAGCTCCAGGAGGCTGCCGACCAGATGAAGGCCTCTGGAGTCAAAGTCAGTGATGCCGTCGGAGAGGCCCTCCGTCAAGTCGAAGAGTCCGAGTTTCTCCGTGCAGTACGTCCCCCTCTCATTTTGTTTGATCCTTCGACTGTTGACCGTTACCGATGGCTGACCGTCTTTGGTCTCTGCTCTCCCCACAGCTCAAGAAGTCTCGGGATGCCGTCTCGTCAGCGGCAGCGACTGCGACCGCCCCCGTCCGCAACACCCAGGCCTACAAGGCGCTCGCAGAGTCCGTCTCGGAGGTCTTTGACGACTCGGCCGCGAGCCGGTACGGAGGGTTCCTCGAGAAGGAGGTCAGGAGGAAGAAGAGGCAGGCCAGGCTTGAGAAGCTGGGCAGGAACGGAATGGGGGTTGGGTCGCGCGTCAAGGCCGACGACGAGTACGTATTCCACCTCATTGCCTGGTTCGGCCCAAAACCAGACGGTTGACACCCTTCGAATCCTTCTTGCTGCGCTCTGCAGGGCTGGTTCGGCGCTCGTAGCAACCAACGAAGCTGTCAAGGAGCCTTCGCAGTGGGAAAAGATGAAGACCAACTCGCCCGTCTTCGCTTGGTTCGCCGACGTAAAGGAGCGCTACGACGAGTCTGAGTCTCCCGTCATCTCGGCCTTCCGAACCGTCACCGACAAGATTGGCTCGCTCTCGGAGGAGAACGAGTTTGCGCAGGTGACCCGTCAGATGCGGATCCTCGACCCCGGGTTCGACGTCGAGAGCTTCACGGGCGATTTGAGGGAGTACATCTTGCCGGAACTGCTGGATGCGTACTTGGGAGCGGACAAGGAGGCGTTGAACGCCTGGTGTGGAGAGGCCGTACGTTTCCTTCCTGACATCTGTCTTTCTGCTGGCTTGCTTTGCGTTCTGACCCCCTCATCGCTTCTCTCCCCCCCCCTCCCTTCGTAGGCTTTCAGCATGCTTTGGGCCACAATGGAGCAGTACCGCAAGCAGGGTCTCGTCTCAGACTCCAAGGTCGTCAACATTGTCAACGTCGACGTGCGTTTCCCTCCCTTTTTTTCCCTCTCCTCTCCCTTTGACGTTCGAGGGCCCTGACTCCCTCGTCGTTCCTGCAGATCTCGACTGGAAAGATGCTCGACAACCACGTCCCTGTTTATCTCGTCTCGTTCCAGACGCAGGAGATCGTTCTCTTCCGACACGTCAAGACGGGCGAGCCTTTGGTAGGGCATGCCGACCGGGTCGAGACCGTCAGCTACGCTGGTGTGTTTGGCCGGTTCGAGGAGGAGTTGGACGACGAAGTGACGGGTGGGTGGAAGTTGCTCGAGGTCCGTAACCTTTCTTTCTCGTCTTCTTTGGGCTTTCTTGTCAAGACTTGTCTGGCACCCGTCGCTGACAATCCGATACGTCTTCTGGTCGCGTTTCACAGATGGCTCGACGAGGAGCGACTTTGTAGATCTCCTTTCTCCCTCCTTGCCTTTGTGGATATCAAGCACACCCCCTCTCACACGCAATACACTTGATCTTTGCAAACGTCGTCGTGCGCCTAAGAGAGAAAGGATCCAAGCTGTGGAGGGTGACAAGACTTCTGCAGCGCAGCATCCCCTCTTCGCTCGCTCTCCGTCCCTGCCTTTGGTTTCGTCGTTTAGCCTCCCTCGCTTTCTCGCAAGACGGCACCACCACCAACGCAACAAACAAAGGCTGAAGACATGTCGTCCCCTCCCTCGGACCGAAACGCAAAAGCGGTCTCGCTCAAATCGCTCTTCCCGACGGTCGACTTGGCCGTGATCGAGTCGGTGCTCGAGGCGCACGGAGGGTCGGAAGATCGAGCTGTAGAATCCCTCCTGGCCTTGACGGACGAGTCGTTCGTGCCAGAGTCGCGTCCGGACATCAACACGGTCAGTTCCGTCCCCTCGTTATCGTTGCAGCCTTTGAGGTGAAAGAAAACGTACGGGGCAGGGTGCTGACGAGCCTGGAGATGGGAAACCGTACAGACCGACGACGCCTCCTACGCTCGAGCTCTCGCCCTTGAGGAGGAGGAACAAGCCGCCGCTCAAGCAGCCCGGTACGCCCCTGGTCCAGCCCGGTCTCCTTCAGCTCCCTCCGAGCCGGCGTTCGACCCTACCAACCTGCCTTATCAAGCCCGCGTCCGACGAGCTCCAGGAGGAGGAGGCCGATCGTCGACGGGGTTTGCTTACGAGCCTCAGGCCGACTACGGGCAGTCGACCCGTGATGCAGGAGGGATGCAGGAGCAGCAAGGACCGGGCTTGGAGGAACAGTTCCAGAAGCTGGCTGTTTCGGGCAAGAAGACTTTTGACGGGTTCATGACGAGTGGATTCGTGAAGAACCTCAAGCAGAAGGTGGCAGAGTACGCTCCCCTTGCCCTTCTTTTACACCTCCCACTCCTCCTGGACTAGTACTGACGAGCGGATCTGTGCTTTGGGGTGTTGCTTAGCGTTCAAGGTGGAATCTCCGGTGGGCCAGCGGCGGGCGCCAGTCATCGACAGGGTCAAGCGTCGTACTACGACGAGCAGACGAGCTCGTCCGGTCGGCCGTCAACGCCCTCTCGAGCTTCGTCCGCAAGCTCGTTCCCGGCTGGTCGACCTCAGACGCAAAATGCCGATTTCCCGGCTTCAGACTGGGCTGTGGACCCTGCCCCTCCCGCTCGGTCCAGTACGTCTGCATCCGCAGTCGACCCCGCCATGAAAGCGACCCTGACCACTTGCTTCTCCCATCTGTGTGCTTGCTACAGACTCTTTGCAGGCTCAGATCCACATCAACCCTTCAACTCCAGTGGTCGCTACGGCTCCTCCCTTCCCAACGACCAACTCCTCAGGTCTCTTGCACTCATCCACCGGCAGCGTGCCAGGTGGCAAGCGGTCCGACGAGCTCATCAGGAACGCACAGACTGGAGGCAGGCAGAGTCCGTCGAGCAGCATGCTGGGGACGTCTCCCACCAACGGACTGAGCACCAGTCCTGGAAACAAGCTTGATTTCGGTCAGTTCTCTAGCTCTGCCTGAAGCGCCGGTACGAGGGGCTGACACGTCGCTTCTATTTCTCGTCCATCTTTCTTCTCTCCCGTAGCCAAGCTGGGTCTTCTCCCTCGGCAAAAGATCTCGCTGGACGGTCGACCTGCGTCGCCCTCCAACCTCTCCTCCTCGCCGTCCAACAAGACTCTCTCGAGCGCACCCCCGCCCGAGATCGTCCGCAAGATCCAGCCCGCCCAGCAGAAGAAGAATGGGGTCGAGAGTGACGACGACGACGATCTGGGGTACACGAAGAGTCCATTTGACGATTGAGGACTAGGGCATTAGGAGCTGGACCTTTCGCCGGTGGACGATGAGCTGTCTTTTCTGTGACGGCAAGGCACAAGAGAGACTTCAAGGGGCAGGAATCATAGCTATGTGCAGATTTGGAGCAATACAGAGGAGGAGGACGAGGGAGAGAATCAGGAGGAAGACGAGCCTCTCGACGAGCGTCAGGATTTGCTCTTTTGACTCAACTCAGGCGTACGACCGCAGAGCGGCGTTGAGTCCCTCTCGCTGCTTGACATTGTCAAAGTGGAAGGACTTGGCGAAAGCATCGAGCTCGTCAAAGGAGAGGTCCTTGAAGTAGGATGCGTACTCCGGGTCTGAGTGAACGCGAAAGGGCGGGGAGTCAGCGCGACTCTATCTGATGGCTGGATGGGAAGAACACGCACAGAGTTCCTCCGAGAGCAAGATGTTTCTGACCAGCCGTCCGACGTGCGTGCTCGTCGACCACGTCTTGGGGTACCGCTCGTGGATGTGCGGCGCCTCCTTCTCGAGCATGTCCTCGAGCGGCTGGTAGAGGTGCTGGACCTCATTAGTGTTTGTGCCCCACTCGTCGACCGCCAGGCGCTTCTTCTTTGCGAGGAAAGGAGCAAGTGCTTTACGGTAGGGAGAATCCTCCGAGACCTGCACGCAGAACAAGGAGTCGTCAGGCTGGGAGCCAAGGTAGCGCGAAGGAAGAAGGCGCTCACGTAGGTCATTCCCTGGAAGCCGAGATCCTTGTACAGCCAGATGCTCGTTCCGCTGCCGGCCTTGGTGTAGACGGACAGCTGGTCCTTGAGGAGATTTATCCGCTCGTCGTTGATGGCCTCCCACTCCGGACCGTCGCTCGGGTCAGCGTAGACTGGTCCCCACTCTCCGTTCCACTGAGGCGTTCCGGTCGACCTGGGAAGGGGACAAGACGAGGTCACAAAGTCTGTTTTCCGATCTCCCTTTGACTTCTGAGGGAGCAGGGAGGGAACGGAGATGACGCACTTGGAGAACTCGACCTTGCGCTCGTAGCTCCTCTGCAACTTGGCCTTCTGAACATCCGTCCCCTGGTAGCCTCCTCCGTTCGGGAAGCCAGCCTTGGAGTAGTCGTGGTACGAGTAAACCGTGTTGGGGAGCGCTCTACTGAAGCACGTAAAGTCGGCGGCGAAGGTGTTCTGCGCGTGTCAATGGCGGGAGGTCAGTCTCAATTTCCTTGAAAGTGAGAAAAAGCAACGCACGCCGTCAAGGAAGAGGATGTGGTCAGGGTCGACTGCTCGGACGGCCTTTTCGGCGTCGTCGTACCACTTCTCAAGTCGGTAGCCCTCAGGATCAGTCGGCTCGTTCAGCAGGTTGTACCTGAAGAGGGGAGCAAGGGTCAGCTTTGACGGGGTGATGCGAAGAAGGGACAAAGAGACGCACCCAGCGACCCAGGTGTTGTCCTTGTACCTCCGAGCCAACTCCTCCCAGAGGTGGATGCCCTGGAGGCGCAACAGTCGGCAGTCAGCAAGGCAGGCGCGACTGTAGGAAAGAAAAAGCAGAGAGAGAAAACACACCCTCTGCTTGAACTCGACGTGCTCCCAAAAGAGGGCCTTGTGGATGCCAGCGTCCGAGTGCCAGTCAATGTTTTGGCCTCCCGGTGCAGCGTGGAGGTCGAGGATGACGAAGAGACCGTGCTGGCCGCACTGCAGGAAGATGAGAGGGGACAATCAGCGAAGACCAACGGGCAGAGAATGAAGCAGTCAGACGTACAATGTTGACTGCTCGCTCGAGCCACTGGAAGCCCTTCTCGATCCAAACGCCAGGAGCGTCGTCCGACTCAAAGTGTCGGTAGTTGAAGGGGATCCGGATGGCGTTGAGCCCGAGGGACGCAAAGAACGCTGCGTCCTTGTCGGTGAAGAAGTACTCCAGGAACCGGTCAAAAAAGAAGTCGTACTTCTCCTGCCCGATCGTCTTCTTGAGCTCTCGTCGCATGCCCTCCTCATGACCTGTCGAAATGCAAGTCAGCCTTTGCAGCCATCACAAGAGGTGCGGAGGAGAGATTTACCAGGGTAGCCAGTGATGAAGTTCTCCATGTTCATCCATCTTTGACGGGTGGGAAAGAGAGGAGAAGAGAGTGATCTTCAGTTCTCGGTTCGACAAGAGAGAGGAGACTAGGGAGACGCACCCTCCTAGCCCGGCGCCTTTCAGAATGACCGTCTCTCCTTGGGCGTTGACGATCTTGTCCCCTTTGCATCCTGCAGAGAGGGAGGAGAGGAAAGAAGGCGGAGTTCGGAGGCAGAATGTCAGTTCGGGCCGCGAAGCCGAGCAGAGATCAAGGGCAGAAGGGAAGGGGACGCACGAAGAACTCCACCTGGGTAGGGAGCTGGAGCGGGTGGGACCTGGACAGTGTAGGTCGAGGACATTTCGTGGTGTGAGTCTTTATGAGATGGAGGTTAAGGTGGAAAGGAAGGAGGCAGGACCTGTCGTTTTGTACCGACTCGTCTGCGGCGACGCCAGCCACGCGCTGGAGACTTGTCGGCGTAACGTCCTCCCTTGCAGATCAATCTCGCCGAGCAGAACGCAAGGTTAGCAAAATGATCATGATTTTCCACGACGCGTCTCGACTCGACGCGCCCAAAGGAACGCGTCTCTCCTCCAACTATCGACGCATCGCACACCTCCTCTCGACCTCACCCTCCATCCTCTCCCACTCGTCAAGCCACCTTCCGTACGCCTCGAACAAAACCTGGTCGGGCTCAGCGACCAACCGAGCGCCGGCGACGTCCGACTCGCGCGGCAGGTTGGCGTTCAGGATCGACTGCTCGACAAAGTCGTCAAACTCGACCTTTGGATCGGTTTTCTTGGCGAACGCCCACTGTTGGCAGGTGAGAAGAAGGGCGCGAGGAGTCAGAAAAACGATGCTATGTCTGAGCGAACGTTTAGGCCGCCGGGGGACTCACGCCTGCTCGATATGCGGCACCCGCAGCGCACCCTTGCGCTGAACCCGTGGCGACGTAGACGTTGGCGCCCAAGACGCTAGCAAGCAGGTTTGTCATCGTGGGGCTACAAAGAAGAGAAAGGTCAGCCTGTGCGTCAACGCCTTCTCGAGGGGTGAAGAAGAGGAGGAGGAGGAGAGGAGACTCACTTGACGCTTCCACCTCCAGCAACGAAAACCCTCCTCAGCGTCTCTCCCTCCTTAAGGATCCCGCCCACCCTCTTCCTGAAGCTCATAAACTGACTCTCGACCACCCGTCGGGCCAGCGTCTGGCGCTCGCCGTCCGTCAAGTCCGCCTCGCCGCCGTCGATGTACTTCCCTTCTCGGAAGACGTGCACGCCTGACACGCCCCCAGGCAGGATCTCGGGCTTGTCGAACGAAAAGACCGTGATGGCCTTCTTGTCCGAGGTGGGCACGTTCGTCCGCTCGAACGCGTTGTTGAAGCTCGTCCAGTCGCCGTCAAAGTAAGCATCCTTGATGCGGACGCGCGAGAGCGAGCCGTTCTTGTAGCAGAGCATTGTCATGTACCTCCGTTGACCTTTGCGGTCGCCCATCGGATGGCCAAAGATGTGGTAGTCGGGGTTGGGTCGGTAGTCGTTCGAGCCGAGCAGGACCGTGTCGGACGTTCCGAGACTGACGACGGCGTCGCCACTGTAAGCAAAGCAAGCAAGAGTGGTCAGGAACGTGTGGGCGCTGAAGGAAAGGAAGAGAGGGAACGTACTGCGAGAGACTGAAGGACAACAGCGTGCTGGGGTTGTCACCGGTGAAAGGCGCGACGATGCAGTCCTCCTTGAAGCCGTACCGGTCGACAAAGTACTTGCCGATCTTGCCCATCCGGGGTGCGCCCGGATCGAGCTCGACCGCGCAGAGCTTGGAACGAAGCGCGTCGGCCGCGCGAGGGGCGGTGATGGCGAGGAGCTCGGGCGACCAGGCTCGGTCGGGGATCCTGCATCGGCAGACACACCAGGTGAAGTGGTCAGTGAGGCTTCTCAGATGCAGGAGAAGATGAAACCGAGAGAACGTACGAGTAGAGGTTCATTCCGCAGGCGTCTGCCTTACAAAGATATGGACAGGTAAGAAAGTCAGCGCGCAGGAGGACAACGAGCGCTGGTCGGCGGCGCACCTCGTCGTAAGGCTTGATCTCTCCATCTGCACACAGGATGGTCGCCAGCGCGTTGCTCACGAGCGCAATCTTGTCCGTCTCCTCCCACACTCGCCCGACTCCCTTCGTCACGAGCTTGCGGATCTGAGGACCGGTGAACCGCTCGTGGGCTTTGCTACCCGTCACCCTGGCCATCTCGTCCCTCCCCCCTTCGAGCTCAGCCTCAATCGCTGCGCACTCGGAAGTTGTTGAGCTGTCTTGCCAGTTTGTCACGGTCGGAGAGGAGAACGCTCCTTTGAGCTGACCAGCGATCGGTTGGTTGGGAGAGAGGTTCTGGAGGAGGTCCGACGCACGGGCATTGAAGAGGACGCAAGCGTGCTGCTGACCTGCACCCGAGATGGAAACGACCTTGTCAAACGCAAAGTGGGCGTCTTGCAGGCGGGCAAAGAGGAGATCGATGGCTTCGAGGTACATAGCCACTGGCGCGTTGACCTCGCCGGACGGTCCGACGTGGACGCCCTGGGTCGTGCCGAACAAAGGCAGGTCCGAGGAGAAGTCGACCTTGGCTTCGTGGACGACTTGAAAGTTTGGGTTGGAGGCGACGACTTTAAGGCCCTGGGTCGAGCAGTCTGTTCGGACGGAGAGGAGAGGAGGTTGTCGAGAAGGCGGAGTCCGAGCGGTCAGGGCTTGAGCTCGTTGAGGGACAATGCTCTGTGCGACGTACCAAAGCCGAGGAACAAGATGTCTGCTGAGCTGGAGGAGGACATCTTGCCGAGTCGAGGAGAAGCGGTGGGAGACGATCAGTCTGCAAGCGGGGACGGGATGGCAGAGCTCAGTTTGGCCTGTCCTTCGGTCCGCCACGTCCTTCCCACCTTCCCTCCCTTTCGCTCTCTCCTGCTCTCCGACCCAAAGGGAACTGAAAGAACGTACGATTTCTTCAAGCTGGATCTGCTGTCGTGTCGTCGAGAGGGCACAAGCGTGGGTGGGTGCTCATGGAACGAGAGAAGGAGGAGACGCTCGAGATGGGACCGGAGTTTCGCCATGAGCGGACGAGCCGACCCCGTTTGGGACTCAAGCCGAGTTTCAAACTCCGACGTACTCTTGCCTCCCTATAGTATTCGCGCTCCTTTTCGTGCGAGCGTGGGCTGCGAAAGCTGAAACGGGGGTCCATGGATAGACTCTGAGGAAGCGAGGGGAGGGGGTCACTCGCCTTGTCGCTCATTCAGAGGCGTGACCTCCGCCCTGTACTGCTCCGCCTTCTCTCGGTCACCCCCAAAAATCTCCACCAGCTGGGTCACGACGCAGGAGATTCCGTGCGTCAGTGTTGTTTCAAGAGAGCAAAACAGAGGAAGCAAAGGAGAAAAGAGAAGGGGGGGGAACGACGGGAATATTCATAGGGGGGTTTGGGAGGGTCGTGTAAGAGAAAGAACGCACCCCCTCAAAGTCAAGGAAAGCATGATCCTCAGGCACCCAACCGGGAACGACAACCTCCGTGATCAGGCACCCGATGCGCTCGCCTTCGTCTCCGTTTGGGTCGGCTCGTGCGCGAGCGAGGTCTGATGCAGGGATGCGCGAGGCTTTCCAGACGTTTGTCCCGACAAACAACTAGCCGGGGGGAGGGGGGGGGGGGGGGTTTCAAGTGGTCAGAGGACGGTATCGAGTCAGTTAGGAAGAAAGAGATGAGGCTGTCTAATAGAGTCCAGGGGAGAGTTTGGGGTCACAAAGGAAGGAAGAGACGAACTTGCTTTACTTCCCCTTTTTCCGCATCCGAACCCATGACGACCTTTTCCACCCTTGCAGCCCGTCTTTTCGTCCCCGGATAAAGGAGAGTGTACTCGGCCCGACCGCAGTGGAGAACATGGTACGTTGACGAGAGGTTGCGGTGCATCCTGCCCCAAGGCGAGGCCGGCGTGAGGAGGTAGTACTGTGATGGCCAGAGGACGGAATGGATTGTCAGCCAGAACGACCCAGACAGGAGTTGGAAGATGGGAGGTGGACGGAACGATCTGAGTGGCGAGCGGTCGTTCGGCTCCCTCTGCAGACGAGAAGGTGGGAGGTAGAGTACGTTAGCCCATGGGTTGACTCTGGTCAGGAAGGAGTCTTGCGGACGACGAACGAGCGTAAGGCGAGGCAACCTTGTCGTCGAGGATGCTCGTCTGGGCAAAGAAGCCTGAGAGAGACCAGTCAGATACGACCAAGCCGACGGGAAGGGAGAGCAAACGAACCTCCTTCAAAGTGGCTCTCGAGCTGGAGGGAAGAGCTGCAGATAAGGAAGAGGGGATCAGTCAGGCGAGGGAGACGCAGAAGGAGCCAGGGAGAGTGAGGGAGCAAGTGGACGTACAGGAGTGCAGTGTTGGGCTCTGGATAAGCGTACAGCATTGCAAGAGGGACTCGCGCTCGGAAGAGGACAGAGGGAAGGAGGATTGGAGGGCGAGAGCGCGAAGAAGATCAGTGAGGGGCTGCTGCGCGCCGCCCTCTCTCGCCTGTCTCCGCCAGGGCACAACCCTCTTTCCCTCCAGCCTGACCAACTCCGACGGCAACCTCGCCCTCTGGCATCAGATTAGCGTCCTGCCATGGACAGCACACGTCGGCCGCCCTCCAGCCGCCAGCAGTCGTCGTTCCGCCAGCCTCCGCCTCCCTCGACGGTCAGCCGCCCACCCACCTCCTCGTCCTCCGCCCTCCCCATCCGCGAGACGTCCAAGCGTGAACGCGAGGAGGCCCTACTCAAGGACACCTTTCGCCCCTCCGAGTTTGGAGGCATCGGCGACTACCTCCGCCACAAGCGAGCAAAACTGTTTGTCCTGCTCTCCCTCTGGCCGTTTCACGAGGCGTTCGCCACCCTGACCTACACCACCCCTTCCTCGCTTCATCGTCTTTCAGGCAGCTCCAGAATGCAGAAGTTGCAAACAACGCCTCGTCCGCCCCTGCCATCTTCAAAAATCTCATCATCTACATCAACGGGTACACGAACCCTTCGCCTATCGAGCTGAGGGCGATGTTTCTCGCTCATGGGGGCAGGTTTGAGCAGTACCTCGATCGGAAGACGGCGGTGACCCATGTGATCGCCAGCAACCTCACGCCCTCCAAGGTCCGTCTCTAGCGATGGCCTAAGATGGAGCGGAAGACTAGCTGACGATGCCATGGCTTGTCTTTTGACAGATGAAGGAGTACGCGCGGATGAAGGTGGTCAGGCCCGCTTGGATCGTCGACTCGGTCGCTCAAGGTCGAAGGTCCGTCTCGCCCTCTTCACCCCTTCAACCACAGACCAAGATGGGGGAGCTGACAGCCTTGTAATATTTTTCTTTTGTTTCAGACTAGCTTGGGGAACGTACATCTGGACGCCCGAAAATGCCGAGCTAGGCACCCAGCTCGCGCCCGTCGTCGCGCAGCGCACACTCGACTTTCAAGCCCAGCAGACGCCTTCGTCAGCCCTGTCCGGAGCGACGGGCTCGTCGAGAGCGTCCGAAATCAAAGGAAAGGAAAGAGTTACCCCGGAGAATGAAGAGACGGATGAGGAAGAGGGGGAAGGGGACATGATCGTCATGGACGCTCCTCCTTCCCCTGCCCCCCTCCCACCCAAGGAGAGCAGGAGGAAGGCCGTCAGTCAGCCCCTGCGGAGGACAGGAAGTAGAAGTTCGACGCGGCTGAGCGGCCGTCTCGATCCTGTCGAGGGGGACTCTAAGCCTCCCGCGTTTGTGTCGTCGTCGTCCAAGGTCGCTGCGCCTCTCGAAAACAAACACCACACGTCGGATCTTCCTGCACCATCGACCGCCTCCATCCCCATCTCTTCGAGCACGGTCGACAACCCCTCAATTGCCTTTGAACCCGACAGCACCTCTCGACGTTCGTCTCCAGGAGCGACCGGTCGGGCAGAAGGCCGGGCCAAGACGTCCTACGCCCAAGCCGTGGCTAAGAAGGGCTGGTACCTGACCGAGGAGAACAAGCAGGCCAAGAAGCTGATGGAGGACGAGAAGTGGAGGGAGAAGAACACGGCTGTGAACGAGGGCTTCCTCGAGGGGTACTTCGCGAATTCGAGGTGTGTCCATCCTATTCCTCTATCCTCACCCCTCCTTCGCTGGCAAAGAGTGTCACTGAAACCTCGGGGTTACTTGTTTGCTGTCTTTGCTGGAAGGCTGCATCATCTCAGTACGTGGAAGGCGGAGCTCAAGCAGATCGTCGCCAAAGCTCAGGAGGACGTGCATTCAGCCGACGTCCTCTCCGTTCTCGCTCCAGGCTCCCAATCCACCGCCCAACAAGCCGGATCACGACCAGGTACCGCCCACGGTCGACTCTCGCTCGCCAACCACTCGCTCACGTCCTCTCGTCGACCCCAACTGAACGCAAAGTCGACCGGCACCGATAGGCGAACGAGGGAAGCCGTCGTATTCCACTGCGACTTTGACGCCTTCTTCGTCGCCGTCTCGCTCCTTAACCGACCGCATCTCAAAGGTCAGCCGGTCGTCGTGTGCCACTCAGACGGACGAGGTGGAGGCGAGGGCAGCACGAGCGAGATTGCGAGTGCGAGCTATGAGGCTAGGGCGTTTGGGATCAAGGCCGGTCAGGCGTACGTCTCCCCCTTTTCCTTCCCTCTTCCTCGATGGCCTCTGCTTTTCGACGCTTGAGCTTGTATGGGTAAAGCTGACAGCAGGAACTCTCTATCCGTCTTCCGTTGTCGGTTGACAACAGGCTGGGGCAGGCTAGAAAGTTGTGCAAGGACGTCCAGGCGATCCCTTACGAGTTCGAGATGTACAAGTCTACCTCGTGCGTATTCTCTTTCTCTTCTCTCTCACTCTCCCTTTCCTAGAGTGAGAGCACAGCTGACTGCTTAGTTTCACAGGGTGAAGTTCTACACGATCCTGATGGCGTACGCCGACGTGCTCGAGGCGGTGTCGATCGACGAGGTCCTGCTGGACGTCACGTCGCGCGTTCGGACGCTCGAGCAGCAGGTTGGGGGGACGGACGATCTGGACTGGGCGGTCGAGTTGGCTGAGCGGATCAGGGACGACGTGAGGTCTGCGACTGCTTGCGAGAGTCAGTCTTCCCCCTTTTTCTCTCCTCTTGTTTGCGCATGACTGCTGACATCTTTGAGGGTGTGTGTGCGGGCGTTCAGTTTCGATCGGGATCGGGAGCAATAAGCTGTTGAGTCGGCTGGCGACGCAGAAGGCCAAGCCGGCGGGGAGCTTCCATTTGACGTCGGAGGAGGTCCCGGCGTTTCTCGACCCGCTGGACGTAGGAGATCTCTGGGGTATCGGTCAAAACACTCGAGATAAAGTGCGTTCGCCTTCCGGCGTCGTCCTACCTTTGTGTGCACGAGAGGGTTCGCGCTGACGCTTGACATTCTGCTGGACGCCTGAACCTTCCCCAGATCGCCAACGCGTTGAAGACGACGAGGGTCGGCGAGCTCGCTGCCCGTCGACTGGGCGAGCTGCAGGACGTCCTCGGCCCAAAGAACGGCAAGAAGCTCTTTGACGCGTGTCGAGGGATCGACGACAGAAAAGTTGAGAGCGAGACCGAGAGGAAGAGCGTCAGTGCGGAAGTCAACGTGCGTATTTCTGCCCCCCTTTCCCCCTGACGTCTCTTTTGGGAGTTTGGAGAGGCTGACGCTAGACTGCGGTCTCAGTACGGAATCCGCTTCAAGACTCAGGAGGAGGCTGACGGGTTCTTGATGAATCTCGGCAAGGAAGTGTCCGTTCGACTCAACAAGATCGGTCGGCTGGGAGCAAAGGTCACACTCAAAGTCATGATTCGAGCCGAGGGTGCACCTTTCGAAGCCCCGAAGTTCATGGGCCATGGACAGTCAGTCCTTCCGTCGCTTTCATTGCCTTTCGACGTCGCTCACTCGAGGAATTCGTTCGATCTTGTCTCTTATCAGTTGCGTCGAGAGTAACAGGTCCAAGGACCTAGGGAGAGCGACGGACGACGCTGTCCGACTTGGAGGGACCGCCATCACTCTTCTCAAGTTGATGAAGGCCCCGCCAGAAGAATTGAGAGGGATAGGCCTCGTGCGTCCCCTGATCGGCTCTCCTTGAAGAACCGAAGACTGGCTGACAAAGTAAGCCCCTCCTCCCTTTCGTCCCCAGATGGTCACCAAGCTCGAGGCTCGCAACATCGGTCATGGTCGAGAAGCCGGTCAAATGGCACTTTACTTCGCCAGCAGGCCCTCCGCAGCCAAACTCGCCACGCCCGTCCACTCTCGGTCTGCTTCCCCGCTCCCCCTTGCCGCTCGTCCCCAACCGTCCATCGTCGAAATTGATGAAGGCGAGGAGGACAACAACGACGACAACTACGGTCCTCAGGCCGGCCCCTCAAAGGCCGCAGGCGGTCCAGGGCCGGGCACACCTGCCAACCTTCGGCCAACGCTCTCGCAGGTCGACTTTGACGTTCTTAACGCTCTTCCTTCGTCGGTCATTCGAGACATGTACCCGGACTACCAACGACCCCCGCTAGCGGCCGATCGGTCTACCGGTGCGGCCCAACCAGGTCCTAGTCGAGCGACCGACGGCTCGCCTAAAAAAAAACGAAACCTGCCCGACGTCTCGCACATCACAAAGCAACTCCGACCGCAGCGCGAGTCGCCGGTCAAGGGTGTTGGTCCCTTCGAACTGATGGCCCAAGCTGGACCGTCTCGACCCAAGCAGCCTGATCGCGGAGCCGTCGCTGGATCTCTGGACGACGAGCTGGTGGTTCTCGCTGGTTTGCTAGGTTGGGATTTGAGCTTCCTGCAGGGCTTGCCGGAGCAGACTCTGAAGGAACTTGTGGAAGAGGGCCGACGAGAGCGGTCGAGGCTCGGTCTGGACAAGGGCAAAGGTCGACAGGCAAAGAGTGCCACTCGTTCGCCCGAGAAACGGTCTGTTGGCCAGCCTCTTCCCGCCCCTCCCCCTCCCGTTAAGGTCGTTCCTCCTTACCCACTCCCGCCAATCCTCGGTCCACGGAAGAAGCAGGACTGCCCGATGCGCGCTTTCCGCCAGTCGGTCGACGACCTTCGCGACCTCCTCTCCGTGTGGATCGAACACGAGGCGTCCACCGGTCCGAGGCAGAAGGGCGTTGACACGACGACTAAGTTCATCCTCGCGTGCTTAACGACGCGTGGGAACGGAAACATGGAGAGAGGGATGGCGATGCTCAAGTGGTGGGAGTATGAGTTGAAGAACAGGTGGTCGTCGGACGGGGAGGACGAGGTCGGTCGGTTGTGGTGGGAGGCATACGAGAGTTGCTTTGGAAAAGTCAATGAGGTGTTCGTCGAGCGGTGGGGTGGCCCGCTATTACTGTAGTTCGTAGTCAGCTTGATCTTTCTGTCTTGTACCCTTCTCTAGTTGTTGTTCAATGTGCTATTTGAAGAAATACCCCTTTCAGAAGGGGCAAACGATCGTGTTTGAACATGGACCGGAGAGGAGTCCTCCGTGCATCATCTCCCCACTCTCTTCTCGCGGACCTCTTCTCCTCCCGTCCGTAGGTCGACTGGAACGCCTCAGTGGAACAGAGTGGGGACCAGTCTACGCCGACCCGAGCGCGTGCTCACAGACGGCAAGATGTAGAGAGAGAGGGAGAGCACCATGCGATATCTCTACTCAGCGACCCTTGTCCTGTTTCTAATCTGACCCCGAACCCGTCGGAAACCGTGGCGTTCCCCGCCCTTTCTTTCTTCTACTTCCTGCAACGACCTCCTGCCTGGAAGCCGACGGTCGGTCATACATAGGACCTCCCCCGACCGAGGGTTTCCGCCTCCTTGTCGAAGCGCGGGTCGTATACTGACGTCCTCCCAAAAGAAAGAGAGAGGAAAGCGTCAGGACTCGAAAAGGCAAAGCAGAGACGAAATGTAAAGAACAAAAGAAGAGCGAGCAGGAAAAGGAGGATTGGGTGGAGGAGCAAGATGGGGTGAGAGAGAGCGCTAGGTCATATTAGATCATATTTCAGTCGTCTTTTGAACCCCCCTCCGCCCGTCCTTCCTTAGCAGAGGAAGGTCCGAGTTTCCCCCGTGACACTCTCCTTTGCGAGAAAGGAGAGTGAGAGGAAGGGGAAAAGATGGAGATTGGGGGTTCTAGATTTCCGACTTCTCTGGTGTTAATCATTCCTTTTGGGCGTTCTCTTTGAGTGGTCGAGTGGGAGGGGAGGCAGAGGAGGAGGGTGGGGGGGGGGATGAAGCAGAGCGAGCGAAGAAAAGGCAAGGGGGAACGTACGTTCTGTTGAGCGGTTGGGAGAGAGAGATAATGGTGGCCGAGAAAGGGGAGGGAGGTGGGGGGGGCGTTGCAAGGACGTAAACCGGCAAGCGTAGAAGGAGTGGCGACAATGTCCTTTTGTCGTTTGGTCTCGAGTCGAAGGCCGAACGTCTACGATGATGCTGACCGTTGACGGACCGTAGAGGACAACCCCTCCAACCCCTTCTCCACTACCGCTCCACGCCTGCCGACCGTAAAGAGAAGGATCGAAATTACTGCTTGACCTTCTTAACCTTCTTGCCCTCCTCCCTGACCTGCTTGACCATCTCCAAAACCCCCTTCTTCAACCCAACAGGCTCAATCTTCAACGCCTCCCGGCCTCGTTCCAACGTGCCCCCAGCAGGCGCTTTAAACTTCACCTTCTCCGCTCCCTTGGGCAGCGGCGGAACACCCGTGCACGTCTCCGGCAGATCGGCCGAGCGAACGCCGTAAGCTTGCGGAGGGTGGAGGGCGAGGTGGTTTCGGAGGGCGAGGAGGCGGCGGACGTCGAGTTGGTGAAACCAGACCGTCTGAGCGAGGGTGAACGAGTACGTCGTGAGGAAGTAGACTTGCATGCACTAGACAGAGAGAAACGAGAACCCAAAAAGCAGGTTTGTCGGTCAGTCGGGGTTTCGAGCTGGATCGCTTGAGATAGCGAAAAGAAAACAAAGGAAGGAGAGTGAAGGGGAAGGGGGAGCGACGGACGTACGGCAGGAGCAAACATCGAAATCGCCGCAAACCCAACAGCGAACCCCTTGAACAGATTGCCCTGAACCCTCTCCCTCCAACCTTTTTTGGTCTCCACCTCGACCATCCTCTTCGCACCCTTTTTATCGACCACCTCGACCGTCTTGACCATCCCGTCCTCTTCGTCTGACGACGCTTTGGTCTCGTACGGAAACAGCTCGTCCTTTTGCAGACGCGCGCGCCGCATGAGGTCGGTGTTGACCCACATCAACAGCCCAACTCCAATAGGCAGCATGCCCGTCGAATCAGGTTCTACAATCGAAGTCTCCAACCACGGCAAGATCTCGCCAGAAAGGGGGGAGAGGGTCGAGGCTGAGGCTGATCGGAGGACGTAGACGAGCGTGATGAAGAGGGGGAACTGGACGGCTAAGGGGAGGAGGATCGTCGGTAGGGGAGCGACCAAGTGTTTGTCGAGGATCGCTTTGTGGGCTTCTTTGCACTGGGGCGAGAAGAACGAATGAGAAAAGGGACGTCGTCAACCGTCGTTCTTGCGAGTAGCGCCAGGGAGAGAAAGAAGGATAGGACGCACCCGCTCAGTCAAGAGTTTACTGTAGGCTTCATGACTGTACCCCTCCCTCCGACAGCCGTCGACGAGCCCCTCCTTGCATTCGTTCTTGAACACCATCAGTTCAGGCAGGGCGACCTCCTTCATTCGCGTTTCCCTCCGATGGGCCCAGATCGTCGCGGGTAGGGTGAAGGCGAGACGGAGGGCGAGGGTGGAGAGGACGATGGTTGTTAAGTAAGGGTAAGGGCCGACGGGGAAGGGGTGGTCGATGAGGACGTGGGCGAAGGCGGAGAACTGGTCGATGGACTGGTCAGGTTGGAAGGCGGAGGCGTCGAGGAGGTCGTCCGAGGGAGAAGAAGGAGAAGGAGCGGGGGGGAGAGGAGGAGGTGGGGCAGAGTGGAGTGTTCTTCTTGCCAGTGAGAGCCTGACTGGGCGGACGCGTGTCCATACACTCTGGCGCATCATGCTGGGCTGAGTCGGAGTTTCCCGCCAGGCTGGAGGGAGAGAGCGAGAAGAAGGGGGGACGCGTTCAACTTGCATCTACACTTTGTTTTTTGCTGTACAAAAGTGCAGGTGCACTTTGCTCTGAGTTGTCGCCCACTCCACTTGCTGGCTGGGCTTGCTTGCCGTCGCCTCCTCTTTCTCGCTTCAGCCTCAGAGCACACGCCCCCCTGCACCCTAGCCTGTCGCCCACCATCACGTCCTCGTCTTCTTCGCCCTACGCCCCGCTCGTCGTCGGAGAGGACACAAGCGAGGCCACCTCGAGCGCAGGCCACCAGACCCGCAAGCCCAAACGTCGGCTCAGCAGGTGCGTGCCCCCCCCCTTCCTTCTCTCTCTCAATCACCTCTTTTCCTCCCTCCCACACCACCATCACACTTTTCTTCGTCGGCGTACGAGAGCACGTCCAGTCCTCTCACACAAGACAAGAGGGCAGCGTCGCGCTTTTGTGCGCTAAGCACTGGGTTGACGCCCATCGCCTCCCTCCGAGCGCGGGGCCAATCGCCTAGTCGTTCTTTGGCCAAACCACCCCCTTTTTTTTTCTCTCTCCCTCCCTCGTCAAAAAAACACCCCCTTTTCTCCCTTGCTTCTCGCGCCGTTTCTACCAAAGAGGTGCTCGCGCAGGTGAGAATGGACAGGGACGCGTGAGTAGACGCGGGAAGGGGAGGGCTTGGCTTTTGGCAGGGCAGGACGGGCCGAGGCGATCCTGCTCTGCGTCGAGGACGTCACGCATCACCAACCCCCAAAGAGTTTCGTCGATCAAGGGTGACCGACGTGCGGGTTTGCTGTGGGAGGAGATGCTGGTAGACTATGTCGTTCCGGAGGGGAAGGATGAAGGGGGTCGTGCGCCTCTGGACGAAGGAACGAGCCGCTCCTCCCTCCTCTCCCCTGTCCATGCGCCTCTGTCCATCCCCACCTTCCTGTTCGCCCAAGCTATGGCCTCGTTTCAGTCGAGTCCTCGTCTCGCACCGATCCTCGGACACCACTGACTGACCTCGAACTATTGCCCTTCCTCCAGAGCTGCTTCCCTTAACGCCCCCCTCTCCCCACCCTCCTCACCAACGAAAGCGACCCACGCCCCCCTCTCACCCTCCTACTACCATCGCAACATGTCGGTCACGGCCTCGTCCTCGAACCCCGACCGACCAATCGTGCACAAGACGACCGCGAGCGGACATACGCTTAGTCTCAAGATCCCGGAGGGAGGCGGGTCCGGGGGAGCGTTGACGAGCAAGGATGAGCACCCGAGGATCTGGGGGATGCAGTTGAGATACGTCTCGTGAGTCCTTCCTTCGCTGATTGTCTTTATTTTTACTAGGAGCATTCAGAGTACTGATGTCGCTGCGATGTTGTTCGCTACTGTATTCGGTTCAGGCTTGTCACGCTCGCCCTCCGTACGTCTGCTTCGTTCTGGACCCGGGCTTCGTCAACGACCAGGACTGACCACGAACCTACCTCTTCTGCGATTCTCTCACAGAAAACGCCTCGCTCACCATCATCATGCACTACTCTCGGATCTCGGTCGCCCCCACCGAGCAGTACTCTGCAGCGACGGCCGTCCTGATGAACGAGCTCCTCAAGGGGTCCATCTCGCTCCTCATCGCCCTCAAACGGATCGACGAGGACATGACGGCGTCCGAACAGTCCGCCGCCGTCCGACGAGGCTCGTTCACCGCCATTTCGCCAGCAAGCCTGTACGCGACCGAAAAGGAGCAGGACATCGCCAGTCCCAACGGCAAGCAGTCGAAATCCTTCTTCCCCTCGCTCGCGTCTATCAAGAGCGGTGCTGCTCTGGCGACGTCATCTTCCGCCGGGTCCTCCTCTAACTCGACCCTGTCGAGCTCGTCCAACCCGCTGTCCAACATTCTCCATCGGCCGACCCTGGGGACGTACGCCTCAAAGGACTGGCAGCCTCGTCTGGCCAAGCTCCGAAGCGAACTCTTTTCGCCCGACTGCTGGAAGCTTTCGATTCCCGCCATCCTCTACGTCATCCAAAACAACCTCCAGTATGTCGCCGCGTCCAACCTCGACGTTGCGACGTTCCAGGTGACGTACCAGATGAAGATTCTCACGACGGCTGGGTTTTCGGTCGTTATGCTCGGCAAGAAGCTCAGCAGTGCCAAGTGGGTCGCTTTGGGCTGCCTTGCTCTCGGAGTCGGGATCGTTCAGATCCAAGGGCAGGCTGCTTCTGGAGGAGGAGGAGGGGGGCATGCGAGTTCGGTCGACATGCACCCTCTCAAGGGGTTCGTCGCTGTCACCGCCGCCTGCTTCACCTCCGGCCTCGCAGGAGTTTACTTCGAAAAGGTTCTCAAGGGATCCCAGGCCGATCTTTGGGTCCGCAACGTCCAACTCTCGCTCTTCTCGCTCATCCCTGCCGTCCTACCCGTCCTGTTCAACCCCTCCACCAACGTTAGAGGAGGTCTCGTTGGCTACCTCACCGCTCCGTTCGACCACTTCAACTTCTGGGCCTGGATGACGGTCTCCATCCAGGTGTTTGGCGGACTCGTCACCGCCCTCGTGATCAAGTACTCGGACAACATCCTCAAGGGGTTCGCGACGAGTTTGTCGATCGTCATTTCCTTCCTCGTCTCGGTCGGGTTCTTCGGGTACGCTATTACGCCCGGGTTCGTCCTTGGTAGTTCGACCGTACTGGGGGCGACGTGGATGTACAACCAGCCTGAGAGGAAGGATGGAGGAGGAGGAGGAGGGGGTTTCAAAGGGAAGTTTGGGAAGGACGGGGGAAGGGGGGAGACAAGAGTCCCTGGGAGTCCTGTGCCGAGTGATGCGCCCATCATTGGAGACTTCAGGTGCGTTGTCCTGTCCCCCCCCCCCCTCCCTTCTTCCAAAAAGGAAGGATTGGAGACTGATCTGTTGCGCACTCTTCGTGTATTGTAGGAAACCACCCCACAGCGCACCTTCGTCCATGGTCAACCTCATGAACCTCCTTACTTCGACCCTCACGCCCAATGCGTCCGCCCACCCAACGCCGCACGCCTCAGGCGCAAACTCGCCCCAACCCCCTTCCTCGGCCGACTTTTACAACTCCTCGTCTGGGCAGGGGCTGTCGGGGAGTTCGACAGCACCGGGGGGAGGGAGCCCGAATGTGCTTTCGTCGGGGTACTTTACGCCTGCTGAGGGGAGTCGGCCGGTCACGCCGAGGTTGGGAGCTGCGTGGGACGGGAATTCCAACAAGAGCGGGCAGGGCTGGTAAAAAAAAAGCTGGGCAAACCAACAGGGGGAGAAGGGAGGGAAAAGTTGGGAACAAAGGAGAGAAATGGAGGATATCCGTTACTTTGCTAGAAAAAACGCTTCTTATCGCCAGCACCCATGCCCCCCCCCCTTCTTCTCTTCGCTTCTTTTTCATCTACACTACAATCCCCCAGAATTCTCAAAGCCACCCTCCCATGGACTAATTTTCTACCTCTTCTGCCTTCGTCGTGCCTGCTTTTTTTTCCTGCTTGACCCTCCTTTCGCCCCCCCCCCCCCCTCCTCTGGTCAGCAAAATGTGTGTAACGATGTATGACTCTTACCAACTCGAGAAAACCTTGCGTCTTCAGTCAGCGAGAAGGAGATGCGAGCGGTAGCAGGAGGGTGGTAAACAAAGAAAGTGCTTTTTATTTTATTTATCTCTTCCTTGCCCGAACCGTCTTCTTGCGAGCTTCCTTCGCTTGCCCCATCGCTCGCTCTTTAAGAAGACGGCCACAAGCGCGCTACCGGGCGAAACGCAGACCAAAAGATGAGGGAGGAAGAGAGGGGAGGGGACTTTGAGCGAAAACTTTGTTCGCGCATCCCTTTCCTTCTTGCAAAACCCACTCTCGCAAAGACTAGGCATACGGAAGTATGTTTCAAGACTCATTTCACATCCCTCCTCTCTCCCCTTCTAAAACCCCCCAGGTGGAAAGCGATTTAGTTTCCCTTGGAGACGTACTCCGACGTGGACCCGACTCGGGCGGCGGACTTGGCCTGGTCCTGGGCGAGGTAGTAGGCGTCTCGCTGGTGGACTGTTTCGGACGAGAAGAGGAGGAATCCAAAGGGAGGGGTTAGTCAATTGGGAGGGAGGGAGGGTGGTAGGGGAGAGGAGTAGAGGGGGAGGGGGGGGGGAGGGAGGACTGGGATTGAGGTGAGAGTGGGATTTGCGTCCTCCTGTTTCTCCGCCTTCAATGAGGTGACCTTCTTCCTACCCTTCTGCTTGAGATTAATTCCCCAGGCTTTTGCTATCTCCAAGCAGAGGCGTCGGAGCCCGCCCGCTTTCGGTCGCCTCAACCCTCTTTCTCTCCGTCCCCCCCTTCCTCACCTAACTCCAACCCCCCCTCCGATTCTCACTCCGACAAGAACTGGAGATCCTGGCTGTCGGTAGGAAGTCCGAATCGAAGAGCGAATACCCGAGGTGCAGAAGAGGGGGGGATTGGAAGTAAGGAAGGAAGCAAGGGGGAAAAAACGCACTGGAGGGGATGTGAGCAGAGTACCTGATGTCACGAACAAAATTTCAGAATCGTCAGCTATTCCGTTCTCGGTAGCAGGGTTGAAAAGGTGGAGAGGAGAAGGGGGAAAGAAAGAGGGAGCGGAGGGGGGGGGGGTAAGAAGGGTGAACGGACCACCAAGCGTAGGCGGCCGCAGTTCCGAGACCGAGCCTGTTCGAAATCAGAAACGGGAGCAGTCCAGATGATCAGTCTTCTGCCTCACTAGCAGAAAGCGGTTTGAGGGAGGCTGCAAGGGGAATCGTTCGACGAAGGCGAAGGGGGAGAGGGTTGACGATGGAAGATTGGGGAAATCCCGCCGTCCCCCTCTCTCCGACGACTTGAGTTCCTCCCGCAACCCAAGACGAAGCGAGACTGACGAGAAGGTGATGTCGAACACGATCTTCCTCCTCCTGTAGACGTCAAAAAGACACGAGAGTTCAGCATGGCAGCACGAGGGAGGGCGGAGGGACGAAGGACGAGAAGGGCCAACCACGTCCGACGTGGTTGTCGTACGCCTCCGACGCAAGGCCCAACTCTCGCCCAACCGCCAGGGCAGCAAGTGGGACTGACAGCATTCCGGAGATGGGGGCGACACGGTGGAGACGAGCAGCGGCGGCCATGGTTGCGATGAATTGAGGGTGAAGGGAAGGAGGAGGAGGAGTGTAGAGTCGGGCTGAGAGCAACCAGAGAAAAAAGTGCAAGTGCAGTTTGACAGCAACGGCTCCGTCCGCCCGTGTGTCCCATCGTCAGGCACGATCCAACACCCTCTCTCCTCCAGCTCTGAATACAGATCCTGCCAGCAACAACAGCAGTTCTCCCTCTCTCTCAAGGCGTGTCTTTCCAAGAACCCGCTGCGCTTCCCCCCCTTGAACGCAGCACCAGAACCCGTTTTCTCACACCGTTGCTTCCCTCCCTTCCCTCCCTCTGCCGCGTCTTTGCCACACCTTCGTTCGGCTCGCCTCTTCTCTCGCTGTCACCCGATCATGTCCAAACGCTCCTACCCGGACTCGACAGATGGAGGTTTGCCTTACGACCTAGACGACGCTCCTCCCTCCCGGTCCACGCCGGTCAACTCGAACGGTCCTTCATCAACCAGCTCTTCGATCCAGGGCACCCACCAAGCCCGCGCCGACCGACCGCCGTCTAGAGCTCCACCACGCGATTGGCGAGCGGCCTTCCTGGACGACGAGGATGTTGATCCGAGGGATGACGATCGTAGGAGCGAGTCGTTGAAGGGCGAGAGAGAGCAGCACGGACGACGGGATGCGGGTGGGAGCAGGAGGACGATTGACCGAGTGAGGGGACGGGAGAGGTATGACCCTCGAGAAGATAGGAGTAGAACCGATCACACGTGAGTTCTTCTTCTTCTTCGTTGTCTCTCCTGCGTTGGATTGCGTAGCTTTGGGAGTCGGGGGTCTAGGGGGGAGGGGGCGTCAGTGGACTCGCGCCTGGCAGTCTGAGTTCTTTCGTTGGAAGTCTCTTTGCAACCCTCCCCCAGTGAATCTTCATCGAGCGCCGGGTGAAGAAACCAGATGCAATTTTGTCGACCAACATCAGGCGGTTTTGGCAGGATGTCTCGCTTTAGGGGGTTCTTGAGCCAGGTGTGCCTCTTCCCCCCTCCTTGCTTCCACCCTCCTAGAGTCTGCCTCTTCTCACCCTTTCACCGCCCTATGCTCCTTACCTGCCGTCCCCGTCATCTTACAATGGAACATCTAACTGACGACACTCTGACTTGTGGCTTGATGACAGGCACCACGACCAGCCCCCTCCGTCGCAACGCCTCCGAACGCGCTCTCCAACTCCCCCAGCTCGCCAGGACCCGCCTTTTTCTTCTCGCGCTTCCCCGCCCCACCACGGCACGACACACGCTCGAGTGAACGCGTACCCCCAGCGAGGCGGGTGGGGTCAATCAAGGGGAGGGGTGCCTTCCTTCAGGGGAGCAAGAGGAGGAGGGTACCAGGCTTACGGCCCCCGAGGAGGAGGGGGGTTCATGGACCGCTCAGGCCCATCGACTGCTCCTCCCCCGCCACCTGCTGCTACAGCCGATGTTCCTCCTTTTCCTCCGGTCAAGGTCGACCCGCCAAAGGAGGAGATCGTAGACTCCATCCCGGAGGAGATGGACGAGGAGGAGGCGCTGGCCGAACGACGTCGGAAGCGAGCGGCCATCCTCAGTCGATTCACGGCTGAAGCGTCGACCGCTCCTTCTTCTGCTGGACCAACGACGCCTTTGGTGCTGCCATCAACGGTGGTGGTTGACAATGCGCTGGGAGGAGGAGGAGGCGTTCGGTCGGGTTTGACGAGCGTTGCTGTGGCTCCTACTCCTCGACCGACGACGCCGAACGGGGCGTTCGATCTGTCCTCCAATGACGTCTCTGCTCACCAGGGTGAGTCGGTGTCGAAAAGACAGGAGGGAGGGGAGGAGGAGGTGTCAGCGGCGGATTACGATGCTGCGGCCGATGGACAGGCCGAGGCTGTGAGGCGGATGCAGGTCGCCACTGACGGTTTGAAAGGGGAGGAGAAGGCGCGGGAGATTGTGGCGAGGGAGACGGAGGAGGAGATGGAGGATATCAAGCGGAAAATACCGGAAAGGGAGGAAGAGGAGGAGGATAGCGAGGAGGACATGTTTGCCGTTGACGTCAAGCCCAAGAAGGCAAAGAAGGTCAAGGTGGACGTACCTGTGCGTTTGCAACGACACTCTCCACTCTGGCCTCGTTCCCCTGGTTCTTACTGATGTGACGTTCCCGTTCCGCTTTCCCCTTAGATGATCACGCGCGCGTTGCCTTCGACCCCTCAGGCAGCGGCGACGCTCTCGGACAACTGGGACGACTCGGAGGGCTACTACCGCATCATCCTCGGCGAGGTGCTCGACAGCGGCCGCTACCACGTCTTTACTATACTCGGCAAGGGTATGTTTTCGGCCGTCGTTAAGGCTAGGGTTGTCAAGCCAGATCCGGTCACGGGCGAGGTGGTTGGGCAGGAGGTTGCCATCAAGATTATCCGAAGTCAGGAGTCGATGTGCGTTCTTGTCTCCCTCCTCTTCTTTCCAGCGCACTTGCGGTCTGACTAATTGCTGACCATCTATCCTCGCCTTTTTCGGTCTCGGCTCGATAAAGGTACAAAGCCGGACTCAAGGAGATCCAGATCCTCAACAAGCTCAGGGAGGCTGACCCGGACGACAAGAAGCATCTCGTTCGACTGGAGCGGACGTTCGAGCACCGAGGCCACCTGTGTATGGTCTTTGAATCGTTGAGGTTTGTCTCTTCTTTCGTCCGCCTGCGTTCTCTATGAAGGGCCTTAGCTGACTTGTATCACACACTTCTACCCTTTCAGCATGAACCTTAGGGACGTCATCAAGCGCTTCGGCAAGGACCTCGGTCTCAACTTAAAGGCGGTCCGGGCCTACTCGCACCAGATGTTTCTCGCCCTGTCGCTCCTCAAAAAGTGCTCAATCATGCACGCCGACATCAAGCCCGACAACATCCTCGTTACCGAGAGCAAGTCGGTTTTAAAGGTTTGCGATCTGGGTTCGGCGAGTCACGAGAGTGAGAATGAGATTACTCCGTACCTCGTCTCGAGGTTTTACCGTGCGCCTGAAATCAGTGCGTCTGCCTTTCCTCTCCATTCCATCTCCTCTCTTTCTCGCTTCCCTCTCCCGAACTAACTTTCTTTTTCCTTGTCTTTTTCTTTTCTTTTAGTCCTCGGTCTGCCGTACGACTGCTCTCTCGACGTCTGGTCGATCGGCTGCACGCTCTACGAGCTCTACACGGGCAAGATCCTCTTTCCCGGTCGGACCAACAACCAGATGCTGCTGCACATGATGGAGCTCAAGGGGAAGGTCAACCACCGGATGATCAAGAAGGCCCAGTTTGGGAATGTTCATTTTGATGAGGGCATGAACTTTCTGAGCTGCGAGTTGGACAAGGCGACGGGTCAGGTGCGTTCACCTCCTTGTTTTCGCTTCCCCTATCGACAATCAAAATGGCTGACCTTCTCTCACCCCCTCTGCTCGTGCTTTTTTGCTCCAAATAGAACTACATCAAGGTCCTGCCCTTCTCGAAGCCTACGCGGGACCTGCGCGCGCGACTGATGCCGTCCGCTCTGGCCCAGTCAAGGATGAAGGACGACGAGCTCAAGTTTCTGACGTCGTTCATCGACTTGATCGACCGGTGTCTTGCGCTCGACCCGGCTAAGCGGATCACGCCTAAGGAGGCGCTGCTGCACCCGTTTTTGAGGGCTGGTCTGTAAGAAGGGAGGGTGGGGAAATCCTGGCCGTCTCTCTTTTCTTGTCTGTACTTGCTTTGAGCTCGCGTATGAACATGCTCCCACAACGCTCTTTCCAGCTCGACGCATGACAGGTGGGAGACGTCTCTCTCCTCTTGCTCTCCTCCCTACTGCTGACCCTTGAGTGCACAAAAGATGGAGGGGTTGACGTGCCTGACTTGATCGTTTGTGGACGCGCTGCTGAACTGCCCTGACCGCCCTTTTCGCCCTCGCCACCCACATCCCCCACCCCCGCACCTCCTTTGACCCAGCTCCACCGGCTTCTCGTTCCAGCGACAGCATCAAGACTAAGATCCATCGTTCACTTTAGGCCAGTCACCTCGTCTTTTTTCCTTCTCTGTGCGTCTCGTCCTTCCTTTGGCCCTGCGCGAAGGGGACCGTGCCCCTTCCTCAGCCCACAACAACAGGCCCTGACCGCTTCCTCCTCGTCCGTTCCTTGCCCTTCCCCCTTACTTTGGATTCCGACAGGTCCTCGGCTCTCCCTTCTCTTCTCTCGGTTCGACCGTCTTCTCTCATGTCCGCACTCACCGGCCGAAGACTCCCTCCCCCCCAACACCTCCGCCAACAGCCCCTCCGAGCTGCCCGACGTTCTCGACTGTCGTACGGCGAGACGTCCGACTCCGACGACCTCTCTGAACCCCTCACGCCGACCGAAGAGGCGAGCACGACGGCCGGTCTCGGTCGAGTCGACCCTCGAGCGGAGTCGAAGGATGGGTCGACCTTGCCCTCTATCGAACCTCCCCCCAGCTCCTCTTCAGCCCTCTCTTCCGCTCCCTCGGGCTCTCCTCTGGCTTCTCAACTGGCCGTCTCGGCCCCGTCCCACCAGTCGACAAGCACGTCTGCAACGACTGGGACGCACGAACTCCGACCTCGAAGGGAAGCCGCCACCTCCACCAAGCGATTCGGCAGGCGACCGACGCTCTCTAGCAAGGACGAGGGGGCGAGGGTGTACCAGTGCTCGGGGTTTGGAGACTGTGCGATGGTCTTTACGAGGGTTGAACATTTGTCAAGGCACATCCGGTTCGTCCCCACTTTCCTCTGCTCGCGCTCCACATCAGCAAGACCAACGGACGAGCCTCTTCTTTTGTCGCCTTGATCCCTTACAGGAGCCACACTGGCGAGAAACCCTTCCTCTGCCATTGCTCAAAGACGTTCTCTCGGGTCGACAATCTCCGACAGCACTGCGCGACGGTCCATCCAGGCCAGAAGAAGCTGAACGAGTCGACCATTCAAGCCCTGACGAAAGCGCACGTTGAGCTGAGCACCGAGGCGGCGGGCGCCTTCCAGCAGTACGTCAAGTCGGGCGAGGAAGCCAGGAAGCTTGTCAGGACCAAGCAGGATGAAAAGAGGAAGGCGGCGGCGGTCGCGAAGGCGACCGGAGAGGAGGCTACGGCAGCGGGAGAGAGTGAAAGTGAGGACGAAGGGAACGTCGAGCTGGTCCTCAGCAACGCTGCGCCTGTTCCCAACCCCATCGCTCCCCCTTCTCTTTCGCAGCCCGTCGCCCTAACCTCCAAGCCGAAGCGGAAGAAGCCGGTTCCGAGGGTCAAGCAGATGCTGGAGCCCTACGTCCCTCCGAAGAGCAAAGTCAGGACGACCCAACGAGGCAAACCGAAGTCGTCTGCACCTTCGACGTCTGCACCGTCGACTGTCGCTCCATTCTTTAACCCGACGTCTCGATTTGCTCCCGGCTCGCGCTTCACTGTCGGTCAGAACTATAGCCCTGTCTCTCGACCAGGATCGACCTCCCGGTTCAGCCCGTCGCCTTACAACTTTCCGGCCACGCCTGCCGAGCATCAAACACGACATGCCATCCAGGTGGGTCTTCCGTCACATCTTCGTACAAATCTTCGTCTCAAGCGCTTGCTTGCTGACCGGTCTCCTTTTTCGTCGTCAGATCTGCGTGGGATCCGCCAGCGGCAGCAGCATGTACTCGTCCCCCTTCCCCGCCTACGCCTCGTACCAGCGACGACAGCCTCTATACTACGAGGAGGACCCCGTCACCTTCTTCTCGAACCCCTCCCGAAAGGGTCTCGCAGGCGGTTCGGTCCCCCATCCTCTGTCGTACGAGTCCTCTGCGTCGACGGGTGATGTCTACCAGTTTGAGGATCAGGAGTTGTCAGCAGACCAGGGGTTCGATGGAAACGACGACAGGATCCGAGATCACCAACCCATTCCCTTCTACCGACCGTTCCTACCTCGCCCTCCCGGACCTCCTGTCCTGCCGACCGTCACCCGACCGTACTCTCCCCACAGCTCTCGGCTCGCGTTCTCGAATGCGTTCGCTAGCATGCAGACGATGACCGAGGAGGAGAGGGTGTCCACCGACTTCTCGACCTCGTCTGCCAGGACAAGGATCGCGACCAGCCTCACGATGGGGGCGGAGCGAGAAGGCGGCGGAGGGCCTGCTTCGACCGGAAGCGTCTCTCAGGCACTCACGGCAGTGGAGTCAAGTGTAGGGAGACGACCGTCGTTTGAGAACACCTTTGGCGGCGGGCATGGTCGATCGTTGTCGTCCAAGTCGGCTTCTTCTCAGTCTAACGGTCGAGTTTCACCCGTTAAGTCTGCCACCGGTGCGACAGCAGAACTAGAGCCGTTGATGGACCTCGCCCTCGGAATTCGCGCCAGATCCCTCGCCCTCTTCGAAGCACAGCGGGAGGAACACTCGCCTCCGACGGCCGAAGCCTCGTGGGTTGACCTCGAGCAGGACAACACCAACCCTCAGCCCGCTGGATCTTTCCCTCGCACCGAAGCCGACCCGTTTCCCTCTCAGTACCTCTTGCCTTCGCCTTTCCCCAGCATGTGCCCTTCTCACATCTCTCAGCAACCCTCAGCCCCGAGTTTCGGCACTTGGCGTCTTCCTAGTCCTCGAACATACGATTCCACCCAGGTCCCTGGTGCGACGTCGTTCTCCGACTCGGCCCACTTTCGAGCGTACTCATCCGACGACTACCACCGGATCGACATGCTCGCCGAAACCACCGTCCTGAGCGAGGGACTCTCGTCCAGTCATTGGGCGGACAGTCGAGGACCCATGCTCTCCGCCCTCTCGCCCTTGCCTCAGAGCCCCGCTCTGGTCATGACTTCCTCTGCCGGCACGCCTCAGAAGCCCTACCCCTACTCAACCGCGATCGGCAAGCGCTCGAGGGACGAGAACGAAGACGCCAGCGACACGTCTCCTCCCTCGAAGAGGTTGCTCTACGTGTTTGAGAGTGACACCCGACCCGTCTCTCGAACCGTCTCTCGAAAGGGCAGTGTGGGTTGCTCTTTCCAGCCTGGATTCGGAAGCCCTCTCGGACTACTCGATCTCAACAGGCTGGACTCGCCTTTGATCGATCTCCAGCAACCCTTTGCTGGAACGTCCTCAACCTCAAGCCCTCGACGACCTCTCGCGCCGACTGCATCCTTCAGTGGCAAGTCCGCCTCGCCTGCTCGACCTGCTCGAGCGCCAGGGTTGAGGATCAGCATCCCTCCTGCGAGCGACTACATCGACAGGGTGGCTTTCGCCGCGCACCGACCTCTCCTTCCTTCGAACTTGTCGGTCATCATGGGTAGCAACGCTGACGACCAGACTTGAACGCTCTTCTACCACGCAAACCTCACGCTCTCCCATTTTCTCCTCCGACGTTCAATCATCGTATCCCCACCACCGGCTGCACACTTTCTTGTCTCTACGTTGTATTCTTCCCCAAAAGAACAGTCTGGGAAGCTGGTCTTTCCTCTTTGCTGTCTGGTCTCTATCCTCACATGCTGTAACCGTTGTCACTCTACACTCCATGTTCTGTACCTTCTCTCCCTCCTCTTCTGGCGACACCCTCACGGATTATCAACCACGGCTCCGTCTCTGATCTATCCTCATGCGCTACCCACACTCTGATCGAACCACCAACCCGAGAAGATCAAACGGGAGAGCAGAGGTCATGATATCTCCCTGAGCCCATACTCGATCAGGCTCTCGCTCGGAATCGCGTTGGGCGACCTGAAAACGGGGTCGTTGCCGTTGGGCGTCTTGGGGAAGGGGATGACGTCCCTGATGGTCGGAGCGTCGCAGAGGATGGCGACGAGGCGGTCGAAGCCTGCGATACGTCAAAAGAGGTGGCTGGTCAGCACCGGCTGTAAAGCGCACGAGGTTGACAAGGAGAAGAAGGGACGTGCCAATGGCCAGTCCACCATGAGGCGGCGCACCGAACGAGAGGGCGCGAAGCAAGTGCGAGAAGCGACCGATCTCCTCAGGTGTCAACTGCAAAAGCGGGTCGAACCAGCCAAGTCAGTAGTCAAGCAACTCAAGCGCTTTTTCGCGAGGGGCGACGGAACTGACCTTCAGTACCTCCTTCATGACCCACTCCTGCAGACGACCGTCGTGGATCCTCACACTCCCGCCTCCCACTTCCTGCCCGTTGAGCACGAGATCGTAGTGCTGCCCTCGAACGCCCGCTACGTCTCCAGCCTTCATCGCTTCGAGATCCTCAGCGACGGGAGAGGTGAACGGATGGTGGGTGGCGGACCATCGTCCGTGTGCGAGGAAGTTCTTGTCCGGGTCGGATTTGGTGAAGAGCGGGAAACCGATGACCCAGAGGAAGTGAGGGTCGGGGTGGTAAGCAGCAAGACCTGAGGAGTTGTTCAGTAGTAGTCAAGACGTCAGTGAACGCGATATGGCGGTCGAAAGAGGGCAAAGACACACCTTTGCTCACTGCGTCGGCCATGAGACCAGTCCTGACACGGCCCAGATCTGTCGACCCACCCTCAGGCAACCTCGTCCTTTGGCCAAGCCAAAGGGCACCCCCCTCTGTGAGGTTGAGCGCCTTTGCTAGCGAACCTCCAACCGACAAGTCGAGATCAGGCGCGAGTCTGCTGGGCGATGGTGATCCGACGACGAGTCGTTCGACTTGAGGTGCAGCCTTGACCGTGTCCGAGTCGATGTTCACGTCCGTCCAGTCAGACGGAGGGATCAGGACGTCCAGAGTGGCCTTCGTCTTGTCCAGACTCGTCCGGACATGGTCCGAGAGGAGATCGTGAATGTTCTGGAGCTTGAGGTCGAACCTCAGGTCGGGCTTGTCGCTTCCGTAGTCCTCTATCGCCTGACGGTACTGCATCACCCTGAACTCACCTTTAAGGCCCAGAACATCCTGACCCTGGACCTCCTTCCAGATCCGACCCATCAAGCCTTCGACGATCCTCCGAATCTCGCTTCCACCCATGTTCCACTCTCCCTCGGTCGGCGCCGCACCGGAGACGAAGCCCATCTCGAGGTCGACCTGGGTAAACTCAGGTTGCCGATCCTTGCGCGACCCTTCGTCGCGGAAACATCGAGCGACCTGGTAGTAGCGTTCGGTCAGGCCGGAGGAGATGAGAAGCTGCTTGGGTTGTTGAGGCGATTGCGGGAGGGCGTAGAATTGCGGTTGGCCTGTTTTGGCCTTTTCGGGTGCTGTCGACGGTGCTCCGTCATAGGAAGAGAGAGTAGACGAGGTTGAAGAGGGGAAGAGGAGAGATCGAGAAGGGACGAGGAACTCTCGAGCGCCCTCGGGAGATGACTGGAGAAGGATGGGTGTCTCGATCTCCATGAAATCTGTAGGGAGCACACAGTCGAAGTGCGTCAGTAAAATTCAGCCAGAATGGACGCTCCAATCAAACTGGCCTTGGTCGTGGAAGTAGGACCGAATAAGATGAGCGACCTTGGAACGCTTTCTAATGTTGTCCGCCAGCGACTTTCGGCGCAGGTCGAAGAATCGATAGGGGGCTCGGAAGTCTTCCGGAGGCTGCAAGAGGACAGCAGGACCAGGCTGTAGTCAGTTTAGGGCTCTGTTATTGTCAGTTGCAAGCGGTCAAACGACTGACCAGGAAGTCTGGGTGTCCGTTCGGCTTGAACGGCAGGTCTTCGCGCGCTGCGTTCAGCAACTTCCACTCTTTGACGTCCACCTCAACCTCGACCTTCTCGGACGGCTCGGCGCCTTTCTGAGCCTTCTTCTCGACAATGACCCCGCGGACCCAGACAACCGACTCAAGAGGGACGTCGAGCAGCTTGAGGGAGGGCGAAGACGTAGGTCGGAACTGGACGAGTTGGAGTTGAGCGCTGGTCGTGGAGAGCAGCGTGTGGAAACTGAGTTTGCTGTTGGCCTTTCTGCGTGTGCAAGCCGAGAACTAGTCAGCGAGAGGCTTTGAGGGAGGGGAGAGAAGGAGACAAACCGATGGACGATTACCCAGCCGCCCAGGATGACCTCCTGGCCCAGCAGGTCCGCAGTGACCTGCTCGAAGGTATGAGTCCGCGCTGGAAGAGGACCTGGTGCAGCAGCAAGGTTCGATTCGAGAAATGTCAGTCAAGAGCTCTAGAGCTGTTCCCGTCACTAAGCACGTACCTGAGTGAAGCTTGAGTCCAGAGGGCAGCGAAGCCTCGTCGAAGGGCTGGATGAAGTCCGACGAAGGAGGTCGGCCAGCAGAGGAACGGAGTAGACGGCTGGCATGGACGGCCCTCCTACCGACCTGGGACGGCAAGACGAGCGACGGCCGGGTTATCAGCCTCGGCAGGGCCCTGCGGCCTGCCAGGCGGAGAAGTTGGTGTAGAGCTGGCGAGGGCATCCCGAACGCTGGTCGATGTCAGGAGCGCGACGGCAAGGCAGGAGGCGACGGAAATCCGAAGTCGAGATGGAAGGAACGCCCAAACCCCTACCAAACTTAGCCCTTCGGACTAAATACTCAGACTGCCATGCTAGACATAGAAGGAGTACGTTTGTCCTCTCTTTGCTTGTTGCAGAGAGCCAGCTTGACTCACGGCTTGCTCTGCGACCCCGTCCCTCCTCGGCCAGTTCCGCAAAGCAGGCTACGTTCGTCCCCCTCCCTGTCCAAGCGTCCTTTCACCTCTAGGTCGACAAGCCCGGTACAGCTCACGATGCTGATCGTCGTCCTCTTGACTACTTTGATCTTGGCTTTGTGCGTCTCGCTCGCTATGTCCGTGCCTTGCTGCCTTCGGCCTACTGCGACTTCTTCCTCCAGGCCGCTGTCGACCAGATCTGCGACTACGTATGTTCCCTTTCGCCCATCCTGGTCTGCTTAAACTGACAGCCATGCGCCGATCTCTCCTCCACAGTACACTTCGCTCGCCGAGAGGGACGTTGTGAGCTCGGTCGAGCCGGGCTACCTCAAGAAGGAGCACATCCAAGGTCCGCCTCCACTCGCCCCTCCTGGACCAAAGTCAGGCAGAAGGTTGACCCATAAGCTTTCTTCTTCCTAGGGAGCCTCCCACCGACGGAGGGCGAGAGTTGGGATGTCATCGCTGCCGATTTCAACAAGGCGATCCTCCCAGGAATCACTCACTGGCAGCACCCCAAATTCACCGCCTACTTCCCAGCCAACGCTTCGTTCGAGTCGTTCGTCCCTCCTTGCTGATGAACTTGGTATGAGATAGTTGAATTAACTCTGTGCGACCTTATTCACAGAATTTTGGCCGACATGTTCACCGGCGCCGTCTCAAACCCAGGCTTCAACTGGTCCTGCTCCCCTGCCTGCACGGAACTCGAGATGATCGTCACCGACTGGAGCACCAAGATGTTCGGTCTGGACAAGGGAGGCTTCTTGGGTGAAGATGGAGTCGGAGGAGGCTGTATCATGGTGCGCTGCCTTTCACTCTGCTCCTCGATGGCGGACAGGATCCTGACGGACGTCTCTTTGACTTGACAGGGATCCGCCAGCGAAGCCTGCTTGACGATCGCCATCGGCGCTCGAGAGAGGTGTCTCCTGACTCTCTACCAGCAGGAGCTCAAGTCCACCGGTCAATCTCCCGCTGAGTCGTCCGAGATACCTGATGAGCTTCGGGTGAGGCTGAGCCAGAAGTTGGTCATGTACGGATCGACTCAGACCCATTCGTGCGTCCCCTTTTCAGCCTTTCGCTCTTCTATCCTTGATCGAGACAGCCACTGATGGGAGAGGTAACGACCTTGCAGGATCGGAGCAAAGGCAGCCTCCATCCTCGGGCACAAATTCCGGGCTCTCGAAGTTGCTCAGTCAGACAATTACGCTCTTCGAGGAGAGACGGTCAAGCAGGCCTTCGAGGAGGACATCGCAAAGGGACTTATTCCCTTCATGGTTGTAGCAAGCGTCGGAACGACTTCCTCGGGAGCGGTTGACGCCGTCGAGGAGATTGGACCTGTCGGTGCGTATCCAGACCCCTCTTCGGACAACAGACCGTCGCTGATGAGCTTGTCCTTTCGCTCGCTGCAGTTCGAGAATTCCCCACAGTACACCTTCACATCGATGCTGCCTGGGCAGGAATGATGCTGGCCTGTCCTGAGCTGAGGGACCAGTGCAAGCTGGACGCCATCAACGAGGTTCGTACCTGCAGCAGCCGACTTCACGACCCAGCCTTTTGACTGACTTTCTTCTTCTCTACCACTTTACAGTTCGCGGGCTCCTTCTCGAGCAACTTCCACAAGATCGGTCTCACCAACTTTGACTGCACGGGATGCTGGGTCAAGGACCGGACGTTTCTAACGAACGCTCTAACCCTGACGCCCGAGTTCCTCAAGACCAAGCACCAGGCAGGCGAGGTCATCGACTACCGAAATTGGAACCTGTCCCTCGGTCGGCGATTCAGGTGCGTCCACCGTTTTCATAAGCTGTGAAGATGTTAACTGATGGTTGCATCCTCCCTCCTCGCCAAAGATCCCTCAAGCTCTGGTTCGTCCTCCGGTCCTTCGGAGTCTCTGGCTTCCAAAACCATCTTCGAAAAGCATGCGGCCTCATCGACAAGCTCGCCGAAATTGTCTCGGCCGATCTCAACTTCTCCTTCCCTGCTCCTCCCTCCTTCGCCCTCCTTACCTTTCGACTCACCCCTCCGTCCCAGCCTCAGGAGTCGTACGACGCCATCAACCGAAAGCTCTACGATCGTATCAACAACCGCAAGGACGTCTTGCTCACGCAGACCATCTTGCCCGAGGTTGGGTTCAGTATTCGTCTCGCGCTCGGCACGCCGTCGACGCAGTGGGAGCACGTTGAACAGGTCTGGCAGGCAGTCAAAGAGGAGGCGGACGCCGTCCTGGCGGAGCTCAAGTGAAGGGCAAGCACGTAGACGTTGTAGAAGAGATCAAAGGTCTAGATTTGTATACATGGGATCTAAAGATGTCAACAAGACTCGTTCGACGCGCCTACAACAGCCCCTACTCTTCAGTAAGGTCCATTGCCTCTGTCGCGCTCCTCCTGTCCGATCGTCCTCTCTCTCAAACTGCTAGCGACGCTCCTCCTGCTCGAGTTCTTGCCCACCGCAGCCCGAAGTCGCATGCTGGCCGACGGAGACCCAGGCTGCTCGTCTTCGCCCTCAGACGACTCGGGGTCTTCATGCATGCCGTTGAGATCATACGGCAACGGAAGCTCTCGCGTGACGCGGTACTGATCGAAATTACCGATCTGCTCGTTTTCCACTCGGACTGCACAAGGTAGATGGGTGGGTGTCAGGATGGGTGCACGATCAAGTAAAAGCAAGCGCAGGACGTACAGAAGTTCCACTGGAAACGCCTGAGCATCTCGAGCGTGTAGAACACTGCCAAAGTAAAGTATCGTCAGTGTCGCTGCTACCGAGAAATTGTTGGTTGTCGACTTACGGAAGCCTCGCAAACGGAGGTTGAGTACGCCGTACGAGTAGACGTAGCCGATCCAGATGAACCGGATGCAGACGTTGGTGAACATGGCAAAATAGTAGACGTAGTTGCAACCCTTGTAGATCTGCTCTCGCCGAAGCAAGTTGGCGCGAGGACTGGGTGTGAAGAGGTGGGAGAATCAGCCAAGTGACAGTAGAGAGAGATTGCTGAAAGTTTGACTTACTCCAACACACTCCAATCAATCAAGAGGTCCCAAGTGCTGGTGTAGACGGAGTTAATGGTCGCGAAGACGACCCAGGCAGGGAAGGAGCTGTCCGACTGCGAGGAACCTGATGTGGTACAGGCGTGGGAGAAGTCAGCGCAAGCAAGGTAACGGGCAGGGAAGGGGAGACGTACCTCGACCTCGCCAGAGGTAAAAGCAGATGAAAGTGACGATAGTCGCGAGGTACTTTCCGGCCTAAAGATTAAATAGCGTCAGAGTTTTCGCCTAATCGGTTGAGGTTGGCTGGGCGTACGTTGATGAGCTGAAGGCCAACCCCCGAGTCGCGATAACGTTGCAGGCACTGCAGCAGACGAGCCAGAGGAGGAATGATTGAGATGACGACGACAACCCAGCTGTCGTAGTTGTTGCACTGCTCAAAGATGTCTTCCGGCCATCCTTTGCTTTGTGCGCAGCCGAGGAACCTGTACGCAAGAGAAAGTCAGGCCTCAGATCGTCCCTTTATACAGAGACAAGGGACGCACCAGACGTTGTAGAGCGAGAAGATGAGGGAGTTGAGCTCGTCTAGAGAAGAAGTAAGTCAGTGTCAAGACCCGGATGCTTGTGATTGGACGCGCTCGAACGCACCGGCGAGCTGCACAGAAAGCAGGGGAAAGTCAGCACACGGCCGGGACGACGAAGCGCTGCGACGGACACGCACGAAGAAAGCCGCAAACTCGACTCTACTGTAGCCGGGGGTGAGGAGACGGAAGAGCGTCCTGCATGAGATAAGCCATCAAGGTCAGTGAAAGGGCTCATCCGAGCGCGTCGTGCCCAAGAGCCGTACCGAATGAGCCAGTATCTCCCAGGCCGGTGCATGACTGGAAGAGGGTTGATGAAGAGTATGATGGCCATGACCAGCCAAGCGAGTGGCCAACTGCGAGAGGGAGAGTCTCGTCAGTTCTAGCAAGATTGCGAAAAAGCAGCGAGACGTACGTTGTGGGTGCGACATTGGACGCGCCGACTCGGTTAAAGGAGAACCAGAAGGCCCAAGAGAGAGTGAAGAAGAGGAAAGATGGGATCTGATGGACGAAAAGGTAGCTAGATCAGCGAGTGCGCGGAAGATTGACACGTTGCGGGTTGACGCACCTCGAGGAACCTGGTAGGGCAAACGGTAAGAACGGTAAGAAAGCAGGTGATCAGTTTCCAAACGAAGCTTGATTTCTAGATCCTGACTCACTCGCGATAGTCCATAACGGTGCGAATGTCGAGCTCTGCAAGAAAGAGGTGGTCAGATCTGTGTTCCAGGAGACCAGATTGAATGGAGAGACCTACCAAAGATGAACCGATAGTTGATGCGGTAGCGCACCCAGACCTCGAGGTTGAGAAAGAACAGCAACCCAAAGATCACTGGGAGGTAGAATGCTCCGTAGACCTGGAGAAGACCGGCCCAGGCAGGGATGTCTCGCTTGGTATCTGCGTGGAAGGCTGGGGAGAGGAACGGACAAGTCAGTACTAACAGGCTTTGTCTGACTATCAAAACCGTCCACTCACTGAGGACGATGGCATGGATGGCAGTAGGCACTGCGAGTCCAATCATCATTCCCGACCGGAAGATGCTGTAGTGGTGGCTTCTCGTGCTGGCCTGGACTCGAAGGCGCTGCCTGGCCGTCTTCTTGTCGCCGTGCTCGAAGCGCGAGGCATAGAGGTCCTCGAGCTCTTCGATGAGAGTGTCGAGTTCGTACGCGTTCTGGCAAGGGAAAGAGGTGTCGATGTCAGTGTGGTTCGGGACGCGATGGGAAGAGTAAAGACTCACGGAGAAGCGTTGCTTGGAAATGCGATCGTTGCTACAGAGAGTCGCGTTAGGGAGTCAGTCAGACGATTGCCTGGAGGAGAGGTTGGGAGGCTCACTTGTAGGCTTCCATCAAGTGGATCTGAGTAGAGAGGGGCAAGTGGGTCAGTAGAGACATCTTTCCAGCCGCACCAGGGCCGGCGCAAGGCTCACCTTTGACGCCTTCTCAAACTTCTTGAGAGCCTTTCTGAAACCCGTCAGGTTGAGAATCCGGTAGTTTTTGAGAATTTCGAGTCCCTTGTAGGCCTCTTGGACGGCCGCTCGCAGCTTGCGCTTGTAGCGCTTGTAAGCGTCCGGGTCGTAGTGCTGCGTGTCGTGAGGATCCGACAGAGTGTAGTCGTTGTCCTCGTTGTTGGTGACGTGAGGAGAGACGGAGGAAGCCTTCTTGGAAGTGGGGTTGAACATTGGCTTGAGGTTGGTGAAGTAGGCTTGGGCTGCCTGCGGAAGGGCCGATTTGTTGTCCGGGTGATTCTCCTGAGGAAGGCAGAAGGGACACGAGGATCAGAGACGGGTCAATCGACATGGTGGAAGATGAGGACGACGCACGTGGTAGATTCTCCTGTGCTCGGCCAGCTCCTTGCACTGAAGCTTCAAATTGTCTACCCGTCGGTGCATCTCTTGCTCTCGCTCGTGGTAGAACCTGTACAGCAGCAAGCAAGCAGAGTCAGAGTCAGAGGACAGAAAGAAGGGAGACGATTTGTCTGAAGGGCGCACTTTTCGACCTTCTCCAACTCCTCATCGAGCGCCTCGACGAACGTGAGCTCAGCGGGCTGCAGGGAAGGCACGATCTCGTCCAGATGCGCAGGCGCTTTGGTCGACGTTTTGGCTGTTGTCAAGGGAAAGGTGCAGTTGATCAGCGAAGACTCGCCAGGCTTGCACACGAAGAGACTTACAAGACCGTGTCGGTTCGCTCAGAAGCTCCAGAACTCCGGTCCGCGGTGGTCCAGAGGCACTGATGTTGCCGAGGATGGGTGACGCAATCGAGCCTTTGCGCGACCCCCTTCTACCAGGCGAGGCGGCGAAGAGCTGGTTGGACGACGGGCCCAACTTGGGGGAGGGAAGAAGCGACCACGGCGACGATGAAGGCTTGAGCCGAGGTGACCCGCGCTCAGTCGGCGAAGAGGGAGGGTGCCGTATCGAGGGAGTGTTGGAAGCCGGTACCGCCGAGAGAGCGGGAGAGGAGGGGAGAGGGAGTGAAGAAGGAGGCAGGAAGTTTGACGGTGTGAGCCGGTGGACGATAGACGGGTTGTCTTGGCCTGTAGGAGGGTTGTCGCTGCGGATGGACGAGGGGGAAGTAGGTACGACCGACGAGGTGGTCGCGCTGTCGTCCAACTTAACCTTCTTGCCGCTCCTGACCGAAGGAGTTCCTCCTCGTCCCAAGCTGCTCTTGAGCGCCGGACTCAGGGGAGGGCCGCGCTCGAGACTGCCGTAGCCCTTTACATCCTCCGTAGCAGTCCGAGGGAGGAGGGGAGAGCCTGGGAGCTCCGGCACGCTCTCTCGCTCCTCACCATCCCCATCATCAGCACTTGACGTCCCTTTTGGCGACCTGTTTGATGGCGTGCGAGCTACGATGTCGAGGCGATCGATGTTGGCTTGGTCGTCCCTTACCGTCTCGACTGTCGTTCTTGTGGGGGCGGGGTTGTTGGACTGCGAGCCGGTCTTCGACGGGTCCTCTTGCTCCTCCTCCCCACCACCCTCCGAGTCGGACGAGTCGCGTCGGCCCGGAAAGCGTCCTCCTGCTGTCTGCGGGTTGACGTTCTTGATGATCTTCTTGAGCTTCTTGTAGTTGATGTACGCCTGGGAGGAGAGGGCAGTCGGTTCACGCGTCGGTTCAGCTCCTGTCGTCATGGCGCAGAAGAAGGCCCACTCACCCGTCTCCACTCGGGCGTGAGGTTCTGCTCGAGGTACTGTCCGTACTTCATGACCGACTGTCTGCCTCCTTGGAATGAGGGGCCGGAAGGAGAGCGGTCAGCGCGAGGATGTGGTTCGAAGGACTCATCCAATCCAGTTCCAAAAGTTGTAGTGCCCGCTCCCTCCGACCAACGTTCGCTTCGCTACCCTCCAGCTCCGATATCGAACACGCCAGCAACAAAGGTCCGCCCTCGCAGCTCGATCCTCATCTCCAGTCCGATCCGTACAAGCGCCCGCGAAAATGGAATCTACCGGCACCTCGACCCCTTCGTCCAGCAAGAGGGAACGATCTCCGACCCCTCCTCCTGCCGCCGCCGCCGTCAGTGCTCAACCAACAACCTCCAAATCTGACGCCGCTGCTTCCAACGACAGTAAGAAGGCCAAGGTCGACTCGGACGCTTCTACGACCGAGACGCCAGCCGATGCTGCTCCGTCGAGCGAAGCAGGTCCCTCCAAGCCGTCGACCGGTCCTCGTCAGGCCGACCCCAACTCAAACAAGTCCAAGAAGCGTGCTGCCGCCGCTGCCGGATCGGGAGGACGAGGCAGGAAGGCCTACCAGGGCAAGGGGAGAGAGAGGAACGAGCAGGACGCCGCTGCGAAAGAGTCTGGGTCGCGCTGGCAACCTCCGAGGGAGAGCGCAGAAGGGGCGGATAAGGCGGACAGGCTGCCCAAGCGCAAGACGGCGGTGCTCGTCGGGTTCAGCGGGACAGGGTACAACGGTATGCAGTAGTGAGTCTTCCAGATCCCGCTTGTCTGTTCGGTCGCTTGGCAGTATTGACTTGAGTTGCTTCTTGTGCCCTTGCAGCCAGAAGGGGACGACCGCAAAGACGATCGAGGGTGCAATCTTCCAGGCGTTCGTCGAGGTGCGCTCTTTCCCTTCTCATCGGCTCCTCGGCTGAGTTGGTTGTTGACCTTTTGGCGTGTGCTTGCAGGCTGGCGCAGTTTCCAAGGACAACGCTGAGGACCCCAACAAGGTGCGTTCCTGGCCCTCAACCTCGTCGATTACGACAACTGGTCCTGACTTCCCCTTTCTGCCCAGGTCTCCTTCTCGCGTGCTGCTCGTACCGACGCTGGAGTCCACGCATCGGGCAACGTCGTCTCCCTCAAGCTGTCGACTGAACTGCCGGGACTCGTCGCCGAGGAGGAGCTGATCGGTCTGTCCGACGCGGACCAGGAGAAGACGAAGGCCGCCGCCTTCACCAAGAAGGTCAACAGCTTCCTCCCCGACAGCATCAGGATTTGGGGTTATACCCGGGTCCAGAACTCGTTCAACGCTCGAACGTGAGTGGCTTTCATTTCCGCTCGCGAGTGTCTGGGTGCTGACGGTACTCTCGCCTTTCTTTGCAGTGCCTGCGACTCAAGGATGTACGAGTACCTCTTGCCTTCGCACACCCTCCTTCCTCCGGCACCGAAAACCCACATGGCTGCCACCTTGTCGCGTCAGGTCGAGTCGACCATTCCCACTCATCCTTTCTGGGAGGCTGCTGGTGACGCCTCGGAAGAAGCTCTGAAGGACCTCAAGAAGGCGTGGAGGATCGATGAGGCCACGCTGGCGCGAGCGAGGGAAGTTGCGGCGAAGTACGAGGGCACACAGTGAGTTTTATCAGAGACCATTTCCTCAAATGCGGCACTGACGAGCCGTGTTCTCTCGCAGCAACTTCCACAACTTCACCGTCGACCGACACTTCAACGACCGCGCTGCTCAGCGATACCTGCTCAAGATGGAGGTGCGCGACCCCGTCGTCGTCAACGGGATTGAATGGGTCTCCTTCCGCTTCCATGGTCAGACCCCTCTTCTCCTTGCTGCACTCAACATTTCACTCGCTGACGCTAGCACCTTTTGATCCCTGCAGGCCAGAGCTTCATGCTCCACCAGATCCGAAAGATGATGGGACTCCTCATCCTCGTCGTCCGAAGTGCGACCCCTGCCGCCCTCATCCCGGAATGCTACGGACCGCGCAAGGTCCACGTCCCCAAGGCTCCCTCGCTCGGCCTCCTGCTTGACCGACCCATCTTTGGGTCGTACAACTCCAACGTGCTCAAGTCGACGTTCGCGGCTGCCAAGGAGCCGATCAACTTTGACCTTTACCAGGAGGAGGTGGAGGAGTTCAGAAGGCGGGTCATCTATGAGAAGATGAGGGAGGAGGAGGAGGCGTCGAATGTCTTCGCTGGGTGGCTGCAGGGACTCGATGGTCTTGCTGGTCCGGACTTCGAGTATCTCAAGTGAGTCTCCAGCACCCGCTCACTCTCAACTTCACTCTTTTCCAATCCTGGGCGTTGGCCTGACGACGATCTCTTTCTTTGATTTTCCAGCCCCAAGGGTGTCATACCTGCCTCAGCCGTCCGACTGTCGGTCAAGGAACGACTCGCCGAGCAGGAGGCCTCAGGTAAGGAGACGCAACAGGAGGTTGGGGAGAGCGACGAGGAGCTCGACGGCCTGGACATGAAGAACGCCGAGAACGAGGGTTGATCGGTTCTTCGCTTGCAATTCACCATGCACCTTTTCTGATCTTTCTTGTCGAGCGTTGGAGAGTGCAGGGAGTCTCATGCTAGAGTACAAAGGAAAGATCTGTCGTCTATCGTTCTCAGGTGGTCGCTCACCACCCTCGCCGAGCGCCACCCGTCCCCCAGCGGTCGCGCAAGAACCTCGTCATCCACTCGTGCAGCTCTCGATAAGCCCCACCCGTCTGGATTCTGTGAGGTAGCAGGGAAAGGGCGGGGGGGATTGTCAGCGAGCCGAAGACAAGAGACAAATGGCTCGAAAAGGAGCACGAACCTATGGTTGGAGTCCACAAACATGCGAGACTCGAACCGCCGGACCTTGTCCTTGGTGAGCTTCTCGAGCAGGCTGGCCGTGTTGGCAAAGTGCACGTTGTCGTCGGCCGAACCGCTGAAACGAGTGAAGGACCAAAGTCGGTCAGTTGCTGGTTCAAGAGAAAGACACAGAGACGAGAGGACGCACTGGGCGAGAAGGTAGTCGGCCTGATGGAAGCCCGTCATGTTGGAGATGGCCGAGTCCGTGTAGCCTTGCACGTTGGTCTCGGGCGTGAGCATGTACCGCTCGGTGTAGACGGAGTCGTAGAAGCGCCAGTCCGTGACGGGAGCGACCGACATGCCGAGCGAGAAGATGCCCTCGCTACCCTCCTGCCCTCCCAGCTCCAGGACCTTTCCCGTCAAATACCCTCCAAACGACCAACCCCAGATGCCGATCCTTCCTTTGTCGACGTACTTCTTCTGGCCAGCCCAGATCCTCGCGACTTCCAGCTGATCGCGCGCCTCAAACGTCCCGAGTCGGCCCCTGACCGGATCCCTAACCTTCTTGGACTTGAACCCAGTTCCTCGGCCGTCGACGATCAAGACGATGTACTTGAGCTCGGTCGTCAGGTACTCGTGCCAGCCGACTGAGAACCGCTGGCTGACGCTCTGAGAGCCAGGCCCTCCGTACGGCGCGAGCAGCGTCGGGTACTTCGTCTTGCCCGTCTCGTCCATGTTGGGCGGTCGGAGCTCCTTGACGTTCAGCTCGACATCGTCGACAACGACCGTCAGGAAGTTGGCCGACGGCATGAGATAGTCTGAGACGAGTCCCTCGAGCCTCGAGTTCTCCTCCAGTACGCGCAACGTGGCGCCTGCATGACCAGAAACCGCAGAAGGTGGTTAGTCTAAGACACGCTCGGGCAGGAAGCAGCGAAGAGCGCACCATGCTGTCCAGTCTCCTTCAACTTCTGCCAAGGGATCCCAGGACCCTCGTAGTTCTGCACCCAGTACCCAGCGCCCGGCGAGAAGCTGGCGGCGTGATATCCGGGCTCGGTCGTGTCGGTCAGAGCATGGACGACCGGCTCCCAGCCTTGGAGCTGAGTTAGGGTCGGGATCGCCGTGTAGTAGACGTGTCGCTCTGTCGAAGGCGTAGCGGCGACAAAGTACCTGGGAGACGACCGACACAAGGTGTGGAGGTGAGCCAGAACCACCTCAATCGAACGATTGAAAGACAGCAGGGAACGTACACTAGGGCCTTGTCCTCGTCGACTGCTAGCACTCCGCCGTCCACCTCCCACTCGCCTTGCGACAGCCAGACAAAGTCAGGCGACGACGGGTCGTTGAAGTACGCCAAGTGGTTCCAGCCCTCCTCGTTGGGGATGATGTCCAGGTAACCCCTCTTGAAAGACCTGGTGTACTGACTCTGCTCGACAACATCGTTCGTGCGGGGTTTGACGGTCTTGTTTAGCGCCATCACCGTTCGTCGAGATCGAAAGACAGAGGAGACGGACCTGCTCGATCCAACCCCCCTCGCCCGAAAGCTCCCGGACGACCTGACCCTGAAGCGTCCTCGCCTTGCGACCCTCATGCCACAGTCCTCCAGTGGGTACGTATACCAGGACGACGTTGCCCTTCCCGGCACTCCGATCGCTCTCCTTGATCAACAGACCGTCCCCGTTCTTGACCCACAAGACGTCAAACACGACCTGGTCCGTCCGGTCCATCAAACCCTTCCACTCGATCCTCTTCAAGCACTCGTCGACGTTCCGGTGGGCGGTCGAGGTCGCGTCGAAGTAGTGTTCGAGCGAGAAGACGAACACGTCCACAGTCGGGTTCGGGAAACCAGGCTTGGGGTAGCGCATCATGATCTCCTGCGGGTAAGGATCGACGCCGTTCGTTGACGGGTCGTAGAGCGGGTACTCGAAAGATGGGACGAGGGTTTCGTTGAGCCTGAGGAAGGCGATGTGGGTCGACGTGGGCGAGAACCAGAGCGAGGACGAGGACGAGAAGACTTCTTCCTCGTACACCCCTAAACGTCAAGCAAGAGTCCAAATGAGAAATCCGTGTCAGCGTAGCCACACAAGAAATAGAAGACGTGGGAACTGACAGTCGGGGATGCCGTTGAAGATCTCTCCCTTCCCGCCGTCGTTTGTCACTCTGACACCGTTGAGACCTCCTCTTCCAGCCTTTGCGCTATCCAACCCCTTTCCGTCAAGCACGTAGAGATCTCCCTGCTTGACCCAGGCGAGCGAGTGGCCGACGGTGGACCAGCTGACGTAGCTCGACTTGGCAGATCTCGACGAGAGCAGAGGCAGGGTGGCGTTGTCGGAGAACCGGTACAGGTAGGGTGTGGAGAGGGAAGAGTGGCGCCACACGGGAGTCGAGGATGAGAGCAGGAGGAGGTACTGCATGTCGGGCGATCTGAATAAAGGAGAAGCGCGAGTGAATCAGTTCGAGATGGTCGTTAAGGCAGATGAGGGAGGAGAAGGCGCACAGCTTCCAGTCGGACCACTGCAGCACTTCTCCAGACTCGTCTTTGATCCAAGTGGCGTTGACGAGCAGCCTGGTCAAGTTGCCCGTGACTGTATCTGTCTGCCTCCTCAAGAGCTCTTCGCTCGCCTGCTCATTGTCGAAATCCTCCGAAGGCGCAGTACCGACGTTCTCGAGGAAGATGTTGTGATCCTCATCGACGGTGGAGAACCAGCCGTCTCCGGCTTCCTTGACCCAGGCGACTTGTTTCCTCTCTGCAGGAGTTTCAACCGAGGAGATGCAGTCAGATCCTGCACCAGCCCGGGAAGGGGTTTGAAGGAAAGAGAAGGACTCACGAACGCCAAATGTCCCGTTGAGCACGAGGTCGAGATCGAGGTGCTTCTTGAGCTTGACCGTCGGTCGGAGCGGAGACTTCCAAGACCCCGCTGCGAACAGGCCGACGAGGATGGCAAAGGAGACGAGGGCGAGGAGGACTAAGCGCGAACGACGTGTCTGCGACTGAGCGCGGAGGTGGCCGCGAAAGGACAAGTCAGTCAGACGGAGCAGACGTTTGAGAGAGCAAGGAGCGAAACGCACTCTGGATCGTCGACCATAGCCGCCTATATCGGCCTCCTCCTCGGTGACCTCCTCAAAGGCTCGTTGGTGGTCGTACGCCGGCGCGTGGTCGTCCTCGTCGGCATCGGGGGCCAGGAATCGCTTCTCGTGCTCGCGGCCAAGGTCGATGGATGTGTGCGACCCTCCTGGAGACGACGGCAGCGAGCCTGTGGCCGAGTATACGGGTGGGTAGGGCGGTAGAGCGTCGGAGAAGCCCATCGGTCGATTGGTGGTTGATGGGTTGAGGAGGAAGCGAGCGTCGTGTCGCAGAGGGACCGCGTGAGTTGATTAATGTGATTAGAATTAGACAACGATAGTGTGATCGCTTAGCTAATGAACGATTGCAAGCGGTTGAGGCTGACCCGGGTCCTCTCCTGCCGCTAGCACGCTCCTCTTTCAGCGCTTTCAGCCCTTGAGTCCATCTCTTCCCCCCAACCAACGCACCCACCCTCTTCTTCGCACCAAGTCACAACATGTCGTCCTCGTCCTCCCACGCTCCAGAGGCCATCGCCATCCCCCACTCGGGAGATGCACCGGCCGCCCACGCCAACCACCACCACCACCATCGCTCGCTCTCGTTCTCGTTCGCCTCCGCCCCGCCCTTGAACCTCCCCACCGGATCCTCGTTCGCCTCCTCCGCCCGCCCTGTCGCTGCTGGCCAGCCTGTTTCGTCGCCCTCTGCCGGCGCTCCAGCTGCTCCCAGCTCGACCTTCGGTGTCTCGCCCTCGTCGTCGTCGGTCCTGTCCAGTAACAGCCCCATCACGCCGTCGCCCATCCTCGCCTCAGCCCTCTCCCTGCCTTCGGCCGCAGGCTACAACCCGTTCTTCTCGACCTCGCCCAAGTCCTCGTCCGTCTTCCCTACCTCGCACGCTCAGATCGGGTCGCAGCAGTCGTTCAGCCAGCAGGCCCACACGCACGCCAGGAGCTTCAGCATGGCCGGTGGAGCGGGCGTCGGCAAGCCTATTGTCGTCTCAGGCTTCGCCGGCTTGTCGTCTCCCGTTGGAGGTAGCGCCGTCGACGACGACGAAGAGTCGCCCCCTTCCTCGTCGTTCAACCTGCCTCTCCAACGAGCCTCGCAGCAACCCGCGTCGACCGCAGCAGGGTCGCAGGCCGGAATCAAGTTGCCGGCTCAGGTCCAGCAGATGGTCAAGCCGCCCACCAACATCGGCAACGGTTCCTCCAACGGCGCCAAGGGTCCCGTCGCGGGTGAAGGGAGAGGCCATGGAGTCTTAAGGAGACTGTCGATGGGCGCCAACTCGTTGCTGTCCAGGGTGCGTTCCCTTGTCACTACCCGCTCACACACGTTTCCTTCACCATCCCTCTTTCCATCCCTGTTCCTCCTTCTGCGTCTTGTGGTAGCGTCGCTGACTGTCCTTGTCTCCTCCGTTCTGCCGTGTTGCGCCATTTCTTTCTGCAGCCCAATCTTGCCCCTGCTCCGGCCAGCGCTGTCCCCTCTCCCACTGTCGCCAGTGCCTCCATGCCTGTCGCTGTCGAGATGGGAATCGGATCGGGACTTCCTGCTGAGGCTGGTCGATCGAGGGGTATGAGGAAGGCCAGCGCGAGCGGGGGCACGGGCAAGAAGAGGGGCATCTCGCCTGTGAGTACCTCTCATGCTCCGTTCATCGTCTGAAATTGTACTGACAGATGCCCTGCCTTTGCCTTCGAAACAGACGGGAGAGAGGATCCTGCAGGGTCACTTCTAAGTCCGTCTACCGCCTTGATCCACTCATTCGCACCGAATCGCAAGTCGCTTCTCACGCTCGGCCACCCTCAACAGTCACCCGTCTGATCTCTCACAAGTTCACGTCGGCGCCCGCCCAACGAACCTGGTCGTCCCTCATCTCGGGCACCTCGCAAAGCCCCCCTCCGGCTGTCTCAGTCTCCTCTCACGCACAAGCATCCTACAACAAGCCAGCTATACAACACCAACGATCCCCATCTTCTGTCGATGTACCACCACAACCCTCCAAAAAACCAGAACTCTCTTGTACCTCCTTTTCCTTACTCGGGCCTCCCTTTGTACGATCCAGTCAATCTTCGCGCCCACTCCTTCTCGGTTGTCTTTCCGTTCCGATTTCTCTCTCCCTCTTGGACCGTCTCCTGCTGGAGTTGTACAGTCTCCCGCCTTGTACTCATGAATTTGCCGGTTGTTAGAAGGAAAGAGGAGGGGAAAGGCTGGGTGCAGATGCAGTTTGAGATTGCGGCTTCCAGGCCCGCCGCGTCACTTCGTCTCGTTTCGGCTCAACTTCGAGTCCTCCGCCCTGACCCCAACCAACGACCTTCTCCCCAACCCTCAACAGACTCCAACCTCACACCCAACCCATATCTACACCGTTCCTCAAGCTGTCGGCCTTCTCCGTGCCCTACTACCCCGAGTTCTACTTCTTTGAAGACCCCGTTCTGGCTCCGACCGCCGCCGACTTCGACCTCGTCATGACGTCCCATGCCTCGTCGTCCTACGCTCCCCCGACCCCAAAGTTCTCCCAGGCGGACGACTTTGTCTTTGGCGAGGACGAAGACGACGACTTTGACCTGTTTGCGACTGCCAAGGGCGATGAACGGTGCGTGTTCCTTTCGCGTTGTGCTGCGTCGACTTCCAGGGAGGCAGTAGGCTTTTAGTCAGCTGGGGAGGGCAGAAGGATCGCGCCTCTGGACCTGCAGTCTTTCCGGAGTATCCATCCCTATGAGGGCTCTCGGACCGCCTGCAGCAGCCAGAGTGGCGAAGAGAGGATGGGGTGGACAAGGGAGGGGGTCGTAGCGGGGGCGACCAACATGACTCGCTGGCTCGGATCCCGCATAAGCGTCCCCAGCAGCCTGCCCTGGTCGCATCCTCTGCCTCTCAGTGCTGCTGCCTCTTGTCGCTCGCTCGTGTGTTGACTCGATCGACCTTCGTACTGACTCGATACGCCCGATCTTTCGTTTCTAATCCAGCAGCTCACACGGTCCCATCGCAGCCAGCGGCCCCTTTCACGCCCCTCTCAACGGGCCGTTTCCGGTCGCCCCCCAGTTCACCTACACGCCGAACGTGACCTCGCCTCTACTCTCCGCTTCGTCTTCTCACCACCATCAACCGCCCATGCACCAGAGCTTCAACTCGTACCGCTCGCCCCAGGTCGGATACGCAAGCCCAACCTTCTCGGACGCCAGTACGACCGTCAGCCCTCGGGATGTCTTCGGTGACGACCACATCATGAAAAAGACGTACCCGAGTCTGTTTGGTCGCGGCGAGTCCAATCTCAACGGAGGAGAAAGGTTGTCGACCGCAGCTGCCTCTGGATCGGCGACGATGGATCCGGCCAGGGACCACCTTTCCTCTCACCACCCTCACGCCCCGCTTCGGGACGCACACAAGCCGCATCAAGTCTTCCATTCTCCGCTCGCCGTCGACAGCAACACCTCTTCACCTCGCGCCATCTTTGCTCCTCTTCACACCCTCCGATCGACAGACTCCTACCTCTCGACCTCGTCCGAGGAGGAGGACGAAGTTCCCTCTCCGATCATCCTCCCCGAACCCCAACCGCGTCCATCAACGTCAGCACCGCACAGCAGCATGCACTACTTTGCAGGCGTGCCCCAGCAGGCCAGTCCGGCGTGGAGCGAGGGAGCGGGTCTGGGCAGGGAATTGAACAAGGTCGACCTGGGCTTCAAGCCACTGACGGGAGTAGACCGGTTCCGGAACGAGGAGACGGGCAAGGGTAATGCCCCTTTGGCGCCACTTCGACGGGGCGACGACTATGAGGACGACGAGGGCGACTTCCGACCCCAGTCCGGCCCCGGTATGGGCAAGAGCGTCACCAAGGAGTCCATGACGTTCCCCGAGGACGCCGACGACGCCTCGACCGAAGACGGAACGTACTCCCAGTCCAGCGGTAATCGGACCTTGCTCGACTCTCGTCAGGTCAACAACAACGACGACGACGGCCGGTCCGAAGTCGTCGACATGGACTTTGACGAGGGAGACATTCCCACCTCCTCGTCCGACTCGGACGCGAACGACGCGCCGTACACAAGCAAGGGCCGACCTGGGTTCTCGGCAGCGGCGGCGAGGAGGGCGGCGTTGGCGACTGCCAACCGGGGCGGAGCGGCTCGACGTGGACGAGGGCTCAGTCGACCGGTCGGGGGTGTCGGCAAGCCCAGGTCGAAACCCAAGGGCATCGTCAGTAGGGGGATCAGCAAGGTGCGCGGAGGAAGCACCAGTGCAGGCAGCTCGGGTCGTGCCAGTCCGGCCAGCGTAGAGATCACCTACTGCCCTTTCAGTACGTACCCTTCAATTTGCCGTTTCCCCTCCACCGATCAGAGGCTGACTCTTGCTCTCTGTTTTTCCCCCTCGCAGTCGACCCAACCTCGAAGAAGCAGTGCTCAGCGTCGTTCGTCCGCTTCTACGACCTCAAGCGACACGAGGAGACGGTCCACGGTCTGGCAGCGGCCAGCGCCCTCGGCGGAGCTCAGGCCAGCAGCGCATCCAACGGCTTCTGGTGCGAAAAGTGCAACAAGCCCTTCTCGCGCAAGGACGCTCTCATCCGACACCAGAAGACGATCCCGGACTGCTGGAAGAACAAGGGCAAGCCTGGAAAGTCGCGCAAGTAAAGGCTCGCCCGGTCGATCGTCCCTTTCAGCACCCCTTGGCCATCTGCCCACCCAGTCTTGCGCGATGGACTTTTGTCCTCGATCTCGACGTCCCTGTACTCCAGGTCGTGAACCGGTCATCCGTCGGACGCCGACCATCGGGGCGCTTTCCGCCTCCCACCCTCCACGATCGGCGGGCTCCATTCTCTGCACGACTTGGTAGCGCTCCTTATCACTTCTGTCGTGCCATACGTCAACGTCTCGCCAGGATTCGTCGACTCCTCGCGTTCTTCTCACTCGTCGGCGGATCCTCCTTCGCTCCGCTTCTCTTCCGTCTGGGGTTTTGGATCACTCGCCTGTGCCCTCTTGTACTCTGTCACGAACAATCCACCATCCCTCCTCCTCTCACACCACTTCTGGACCCTTGTTATCTCAATGACACGACCCTGTAGTAAGATGCGGTCTTTTGCAAGATGTGTGCCCTGCAAGAACTTGTCCCTCCACCTTCCGGCTCGATGCGGTCATCAGCCCGCGCTGGTCTTGCAGCTGACGGACTCAGACCACCACCATCTTTGACCAAAGCACCCCTACAACAAACGTATCTACAATGTGAGTAGCTGCAGAGGGGAGTCAGGCAGCAGATCTCGGTACTGAATATCCTCGTTTGACAGGCCACCCATCCCATCTCCCAAGGAAGACGAGGTCCCGGGCATCCAGGGTGAGCGAGCTTCCTCCTCGGCTTTCCCCTACTGTCGTACAGCCCTAACCATCCCGACCCTCTCTAGACTATGCCATGATCGGCAACCTCCGAACGGCCGCCATGGTCTCTCTCGTCGGGTCCATCGACAGCTTCTGCATGCCTGTGAGTCTCCGACGGGCGTCGAGGGCGGTCATCGCGGGCTGAGCTGACAGATCCTTCCCTTCCACCTTTCTCGCTTGATCTGCAGTACTTTGACTCCCCAAGGTGCGTCTATAGCTTAATCTAGGTTCTTCGGGGTGCTGATCACCAAACGAGTCGTTTTCTGTGCAACAGGTACGCTGCCTTGACCCTTCTTGCCCCATCTCCAGACCGGCTGCGCGCCGTTGGGTTGAGCTGACGTCGCCCTGCCTTCTCTCCGGCTTTGCAGTGTGTTTGCCAGGATCCTCGACAAGGACAAGGTGCGCTATCGATTCTTATTGGGATGCAAAGTGCAGTGCTGACAAAAAGGGTAATCTTTTTGCGCAGGGAGGACACTTCTCCATCCGGCCTGTCACCAACTTCTCGACCAAGCAGGCTTACCTGCCGTCGTCCAACGTCCTGGCCACCAAGGTCAGTCCGTTTGACGTCCTTCTATTGGGCCAGATTCTGACCAGAGACGTCTTTGGATCGTTCGCAGTTCCTTTCCGAGGAGGGAGTCGGACAGGTCACGGATCTCCTCGTACCCAAGGCGTCGACAAAGCCTAACAAGACGTTCCTGCCCTGGCTCGTTCGACGGGTCGAGGTCATCCGAGGAAAGCTCACGTTCAGAGTCGAGTGTGCACCGGCGTTCAACTATGCGCGAGATGAACACACGACCGACGTGCGTTCCTCTCCGTCTCCGGCGCTGCGTCGACGCGTTCTCTCGCTGATGCCCGATGCGCGGTCTCCATTTTTACCTCCCCTTGCAGTTCGTTCGAGACGACTCTCAGGTCGCCTCCAAGGAGTTCGACAAGAAGAAGGTCCTCTTCTCGAGTAGGGACCTCAAGCTCGACGTCCGAGTCGTCACCTCCGGCGAGGACCTGTACGCCATCGCGGGCGAGGACAGCATCCGGTCGGACGGCTGCCAGAAAAATATGGACGGCGACAATGAGGTCACAACGGGAGCTGGACCCATCGTGGAGTGGAAGACGCTCGACCTGAGCAAGCAGGGACATCTTGGAGAGGGCGCGTACGCGGAGTTTGAGGTGAGCTGCGCCGGACTTTGCGAATGAAGCCTGGCGACGGGAGACTGATCACTCGTTGCGCTTCCCGTTCTCTCCAGGTCAGGGAAGGTGAGATCGTCGACTTCGTCCTTCGATCGGTTCCTCAAGAGGGCTTTACCAAGTCGGCCGCCAACAAGGCCACTGAGGCGACCAAGGAGATGGCTGAGCAACTCGGTGTTGACCTGACGACCCTCGCTCGGGGAGTGTCAAAGATCCGGTCTGACGAGGACCCGATCCTCAGTGCCAAGCTGGTCGAGGGTCTCATCGCCCAGACCAACGACTACTGGCTCAAGTGGATCTCAAAGTGCACGTACAAGGGTCGATGGCGAGAGGCCGTCCAGCGACAGGCGCTCACGCTCAAGATGCTCGTCTACGAGGAGACCGGAGCCATCATTGCCGCGCCGACCTTCTCACTGCCTGAGCACATCGGAGGAACAAGGAGTGTGTGCCCTTTCTTGCCGTGCCTCGAAGGCACTTTCGCTGACGATCCTTCGCGCTGCTCCAGACTGGGACTACAGGTTCACCTGGATCCGAGACTCCTCGTGCGTCGCCATTCGTCAACTCTGACCAGGCTTTCTGACGCAAGCAGACCATGATGCCCTCGCAGGTTCACCCTCTACGCCCTCATCCGACTCGGCTACACGTCGGAGGCCAACGCGTTCATGGAGGTGAGTGTTCGACCATCCTGTATCGTCTTTCGAACCTTGCTGACTAAGACTGTCTTCCTCTTTGCAGTTCATCCAGCAGCGACTTTTCGAGCGGAACTCAGACGGTTCGCTTCAGATCAGTACGTTCTCATTTCTTCAACTAGTTAGTACAACTCTCGAGTCTGACCTCCTTCGCTCTTCTGCTTTCCAGTGTCAGTCTTCCTCCAAAAGAGGTGAGCCTCTACGCCATTGCCAGACTGTCGCTTACGCACATGGGGGCAATCGCTTTTGATCTTCACAGGTACACGATCCACGGCGGGAAGGAAGCCCCTGAGGAGGAGCTCACACATCTGGCTGGTCACAGTAGGTCTTGATCCGTCACTCCAAATCAACAGATCCCAAGCTGACTCTTCTGTGGTCACCCCTTCGCCCTACAGAGGACAGTCGGCCCGTCAGGATCGGCAACGGAGCGGTCGACCACCTCCAGCTCGACATCTACGGAGAGCTCATGGACTCAATTTACCTCGCTCAGAAGTTCTCCAAGCCTCTCTCGTGGGACCAGTGGGTCGCCGTCCGAGAGATGGTCGATTACGTCTGCGCCAACTGGGACCAGCCCGACTTGTCCATCTGGGAGGTCCGAAACCAGCAGAAGAACTTCCTCTACAGCAAGATCATGCTCTGGGTCGCCGTCGACCGAGGACTTCGGCTGGCGGACAAGCGGTCGTTGCCTTTGAAGCAGCGAGCCAAGGTTCTTCTTCCTCTGGACGCTACCACCATAGACGTCGAGGCTGACTCCGTCTCTCTTTTGCAGTGGCTCGAAACGAGGGACCAGATCTACGGTGCGTCTCTCTTACCCTCTGCCTGGTGTGCTCTGCCCAGCTGATCTTGCCTACATGCCTGTATCGGTCTCATCAGAGGAGGTCATGGAAAAGGGTTCGTCTCTCCCTTCATCAATCTGCTCCCGATCCGCGCCGCTGGCTTAAGCCTGCTCTCTTCCGTCAACTTTTGCAGGCTGGAACAAGGAGGAGAAGTTCTTTGGTCAGTCGTACGAGGGCCTGGATGTCCTGGACTCTGCCGTTCTCATCAGTTCGTGTCATCCGTTGCATCTACTTTGCCAGGGTTAGAAATGCTGACATCCGTCTGTTGCCTCTTCTCGCAGTGCCTTTGACGTTCTTCATGAGCGCTGCGTGAGTCGCACTCCAAGCCCTTCCCAACCAGACACTGCTGACCAACATTCTCACATGCTCTTTGCATCGCCAGCGACCCTCGCTTCCGAAGCACGCTCGACCGCATCATGAGGACGCCGGAGAAGGGTGGTCTCTGCACGAACAACGTGTGTCAAAAGCTGGACGCTGCCTCGCCAGACCCGCCTTATTGACGCGTTCTTTCTTCCTTTGTTCAGCTCGTCTTTCGATACGACACATCGAGTACGTCAAAAACTAGCTCGCTTTCATGACAGACAATGTACTGAGGTCTACATATCTTCTTTACTGCAGAGGTCGAAGACGGTGTTGGAGGGTCTGAGGGAGCGTGCGTCCTGTCCTTCTTCTATTCCTCCGCCTGACGTTCGATTGACTTACAACTTTATTCTTTCTCAGCTTCACCCTCTGCACATTGTGGGCTGTCGAGGCTCTTGCCCGAGCAGGCGCGTACGATGCCTCCCTTCTCCCGCGAGCTACCGCCATGTTTGAGGGTGCGGGCATCTCCTTCCAATCCCTCTCTGGGCAGCAACTGATGACTATCTCTCCTTCTAGACCTCCTCGGCTACGGAAACCACGTCGGCTTGTTCTCGGAGGAGATCTCGCGAGGTTCGTCTTCTCACCTTTTTTGATCCCCCTCTCCATCATCCGCTGCGGTTGCTGACTCGTGTTCTCGTCTACTGCAGGTGGGGAGGGACTCGGCAACACCCCGCAGGGCTTCAGCGCCGTTACGCTCATCTCGACTGCGTGAGTTCGAGGGACTTCTCGTCAGCTGGCGAACCTGATTGACCTTTCTCGCTGTTCTCCCGTGACAGGTTCAACCTCGACCGCACCCTGTCCGGCGCCCACTGAGGAGTCGACGTTAGTGGTTGATCCCCAGACAGCCGTGTTCTTCCTACTGCTGTCTACATCTGAAAGACAATCACTCGCTGTATCCATGCTCTGTACAACCTAGATATCTAGCCTCTTCTCTCGGGCCGAGGAGAAGGTCGAGGACAAGGAGGAGTCCAACGACGACATGGGCTTTGGGCTCTTCGAGTAAGCGCGGGGCTCCTAGGTCTTTCTGTCCTCGTTAACTCTGGGATGGAAATGAATTCTTGCTTTGAACACCGCGCACACGCGTCAGACACACCTCTGAGAACCTGGGGCACAGCAGCACGTCCTGCTTTCCTCTCGTCCGACCCATGCCTATCAAAGAGGGACATGCCCATAGGTGTTGTGGTCAGCGTGCGCAAAAGTAATGTTCAACTGTCGACGAGCAGCTCCTGTCGCCCAGCACCATCTCCCTTCGCCGGTGCCTGCAGCAGACTACCTTCACCTATTGCACCAGGACACAGCTGAGGACAAGCGAATGGATGAAGGTTGAAGGAACATGGGACATCAAGCAAAGGTAGAAGCTAAAGGAAGGGAGGAGAGTGTTGGGCATTTGGTTTCCTGAAGCCGGGGTGGAGAGTAGACCCAGCGCCATCTACTACCTGTCTTAAAATGAAGTAGGGAGTATGAGTGTGCAAAATAGAGCAAAAAGCAATTCGGGTTTGAATAACTCAGAATCTTGTGTACTAGCCGATATACTAGTCAACCATTTGAAGGTCGACCCCGGAGTCGAACCGAGCTCCCAAGAAACTTCAGTCGTCGGTCGTGATGACCGTTAGACAAAGTCCCGATGCTTGCATAATGATATTTAACAATTATTATAACCCGCTCACATAAATTTATTCCTTTTGAAAACCGCCACGGCGCCGTTTGGTGCACTCTTGCTCGCTCTCGCACGACGGTCCACGACCCTCGCGCTTCTTCTTATCTCTTGCATAATCATCAGCGAGGCTTTGGAACAAGGTGCTCGAGGAAGTGCACGCCTGTCGGCCGTCGAGGACTCTTTCGCAGGGGCCCGCCCGCGCCGAGGTCTCTGCGCTGGCGAACCGTCTCCTTCCCAGCTCACCGCCGTCTACCCCTCCGCTTCTCCTTCCCCTCCTTCAACGCGATCAACATGGATGACCAGGAGGCCCGCTGCCTCGACATAGCACGCACGAAGCTTGCCTCGGGCGACTTTGCCGGCGCCAAACGCTTCTGCCAGAAGGCCATCGGCATGGGCGAGAGCAAGGCGTCCTACGCTCTGCTCGAAGAGATTGAGCGGGTGAGTGCTCTCTTTCCATTCCTCACCTCGCTCCGCGACTCGAAGACCATGAAGCTGAGCTCCTGTCGTGGCTCTCCTTTCTTAGACCGAACGCTCTGCTCCTTCAGGCTCAAAAGGCTCTCCCGCCCCCGCTGCTTCCTCATCAACCACTACCGCCCGAGCGCCCAACTCGACCGCTGCAACGACCAAGTCTCGCGCGTCCGACCCTCCAACGCCGTCTGAGAAGCGAGAGTTCACAGCGGAGCAGGTCTCGGTGGTAAAGCGAGTGAAGGGATGCAAGGTGACGGAGTACTATGACATCCTGAGCGGTGAGTTCTTTGCTCCTCTCCGTCACGTCACTGCGGGTCGTGCGAGCAAGCACTCTGTACTGACTGCGATCGCGTTCCAATTGACCTGCATCAGTGCAACGTACTTGCTCAGAGTCCGAGATCAAGAAGGCGTACAGAAAGGTGCGCTTGCCTTCACCGCTCGCCAGCCGCCTTGACGTGTGATCGCTGATCCTCTGCCCGTCGTCCTTGCAGCTTGCACTGGCCCTGCACCCGGACAAGAATGGCGCGCCTGGTGCCGACGAAGCTTTCAAGAGTGAGTTCTCCACACGGCGCTGAGATGCGGTCGGAATCCAGACTGACAGGTAGATCGTTACGCTGCCCTTTTCTAGTGGTTTCGAAGGCGTTCCAGATCCTTTCAGACGGAGACAAGCGAGCCATGTTTGACCGGTCAGGAGGCGATCCCGACTCTCGAGCCTCAATGTCGTCCAGTGGGCCCACCATGCGTAGCTACGGAGGCGGAGGTAGTCCGTTCGGAGGCGGAGGCTTCCAGGGCGGAGAGATCAACCCGGAGGATCTCTTCAACGCCTTCTTCGGAGGTGGAGGGTTCGGGCAGGGCGCTCAGAGTGCGCATCTTCGTCAATCATGTATCGCTCCTCTTCTAGCGTCGACTGACCTTGCGCTTCCTTGACAGCTTTCTCCTTCGGCAACGGCGGCTTCCAGACCAGGTCTTTCGGAGGCGGCATGCCGCAGCGACGCCGACAGCAGCAACAGCGAGCGGCCGATCCCGACACCAGCATCTGGGTCCAACTCGCACCGATGCTCATTCTTCTCGTCTTCTCCCTCCTCTCCTTCCTCCCCAGCATCATCAACCCGCCGACACCTCCTCCAGCCTTCTCATGGGAGGCCAGCGCTGCCTTCCCCACCGAGCGTCTTACCTCACCCCACCAGGTTCCCTACTACGTGTCGCCGGCCTTCGACAGCCATCCCATCGCCGAGTCTCTTCCGATCGAGCATCGTTCGTTGCGGCAGGGTGGACGGTACAGCCAACAGCTTCGCGAGTGGGAGAGGGAGATCGAGACTGGGAAGATCCGCGAGCTGCGAGGCAAGTGTCAGTGGGAGCAGCAGAACAGGGAGCAGATGCTGGAGAGGAAGAGGGGTTTCTTGGGTTATGGTGCGGACTGGGAAGAGATCAGACGGTGAGTCTTCTCGCTGCCTTGTTTGCCTTCCGCAAAGGTCACCTCATGACTGACGATCTCACGAACTGATGCTCGATCTCCTCCCCCAGGATTAACAACTTACCGCTCGAGGCCTGCGACAGCCTCAAGAAGTTCAGTCTTCCCTCAAATTCTCAGTTCAGGTTCTAGGCACAAGTCGGAGAGACCTTGCGTCGCGACAGACAATACATGCCCCATACCCTACGCGTTGAGACAGCGCCTTGATTTGCGCCCACACGGAAGACGCTCTGGCCAGCAAGCGAAAGCTGAAGAGTGGTGCAAGGGGAGACATCCGCATCACACTTTGCTCAACTTGGGCAGCGCGCTAGGCACGGCCCCTCGGTCCTCGACCATCGGCGCATGCTCGTACTCCTCCCACCCGCTCGCCTTGTCGACGACGGCCTTGTCGGCGTCTGGTTGGTAGTGGCCCTGGGTGTTGCGCCGGGCCTTGAAGAAGGTGTAGTTGAGGACGACATCGTCGACGTCGTCCATTTGCGGGTCGCTGCACGCAAGGAGCACGACAGTCAGGACCAAGCTCAGAGTAAAAGTGGAAAGAGCGGATGAGACGCACTCGAGAAGGTCCCGATCGAGGAAGAAGAAGACGGGCAGGTCGAGCTCCTCGCCAGCGAGGATCCGCTGCTCCTCAAAGCAGAAGCACTCGACCTTGGCGAAGTAGGGTGCGATCTTGCCGGGGACGACCTGCGGGGAGGGAGATCTTAAGAGGCGTCAGTCGGGTTGACTGAGAAGGGAGGAAGTCTAGATAGACAGGGACGGACGTTGTACGTGCTGATGCCGACAATGTCGTCCTTGCCATAGTTTTCAGCTGTGTAGAAGGCGAGCGCCGTCTCTCCCGGTCGGACCGTCACCGTCGTCTGGGCAGGCTTGAACTTCCACGGAAGGACGTCGCTCGTCGCAGCGTTGAAGTGGACGGTGATCCTCCGCTCGGACGACGTGGGCACGAGCTTCGTCGGGTCCATGCGCGACTTCTCCGTCATTGGAATTCCGGCAAAGCCTGTCGCACCGCAGAACGCTCGGTAGAGAGGAACGGCTGCGTACGACATGCCGGTCATCACCAGCACCTGCGTAGAGAGCAAGAAGAAAGGTGCGCGTGGGAGTCAGCCTGTGCGTAGGGACGGAAGACCTCCGCCTGACGACTGAAAGGCGCCCCGATTGGTAAGAAGAGGACGCACGACAGCAGTCATGTACAGGCCGATGTTGGCAGCTTGGTGCTTGTTCTTCTTGTAGTAACGGTCCTGGAGCTCCTTGGCCCTCAGGACCTGCTCACGTTGGTACTGCTCTCTTGTGAGCGGCGGTGGACGATCTCCGGTCGGCAGAGGTTGCGGCGGAGGAGGGCCAGAGGGTGGAAGAGCAGAGAAGTGGCGGCGCGAGGTGTTCCATGTTGACCTTACGGCAGACCGAGTCGAGTACGGACGTGAGCTGCGAGCGAGAGCGGTTGAGGTCAAGGGAGCAAAGGAAGCCAGGCGGGCCGAGGTCGAGGGCGGAGAAGTTCGACGGGCGCACCGCAGCTGCAGAGGGAAGCGCGTTCGGATCAGCGCAAGCAGCTCGTCGGCGCAGGGCGAGGTGCAAACTCACGAGGCAGCCTCCGAGGACGGAAGAGGACATGTCTGGCTGCGAGAAGCAGAGGTGGGGTTGAGGGGTCGAGATCAGGTTCGATGATCTCGAGCCTTCTCCGTGCGCTGCGTGGCCCTTCGCGTACGCACGGGGACTCTGCAAGTGCACTTTTGAATTCTGAGCAGAGCCTCAAAAGGACGAGCCGATGAGCTCGAAGTTCCTCTCTTCTCTTCAATCTCATGCGCTACTTAATACCTCGGGATGCTTCAACTCTGTGCTTACTGAGGCGCTGTTAGTCGCTAGACGAACCAGGACAGGTAGTAGATGGCGCTGGGTCTACTCTCCACCCCGGCTTCAGGAAACCAAATGCCCAACACTCTCCTCCCTTCCTTTAGCTTCTACCTTTGCTTGATGTCCCATGTTCCTTCAACCTTCATCCATTCGCTTGTCCTCAGCTGTGTCCTGGTGCAATAGGTGAAGGTAGTCTGCTGCAGGCACCGGCGAAGGGAGATGGTGCTGGGCGACAGGAGCTGCTCGGCGACAGGAGCTGCTCGTCGACAGTTGAACATTACTTTTGCGCACGCTGACCACAACACCTATGGGCATGTCCCTCTTTGATAGGCATGGGTCGGACGAGAGGAAAGCAGGACGTGCTGCTGTGCCCCAGGTTCTCAGAGGTGTGTCTGACGCGTGTGCGCGGTGTTCAAAGCAAGAATTCATTTCCATCCCAGAGTTAACGAGGACAGAAAGACCTGAAAGCCCTGCGCTTAGTCGAAGAGCCCGAAGCCCATGTCGTCGTCGGACTCCTCCTTGTCCTCGACCTTCTCCTCCTTCTTCTCCTCGGCGGCGGCACCTCCGGCAGCGGGGGCAGAGCCGGCGGCGGCGGGGGCGGCGGCACCTCCCGAGGGGACGGAAGCGAGCTTGGCGGATCCCTCAGAGATGAGGCTGGCAGGCCGAGAAAGAGAGCAAGGAAGTAGAGTCAGTGGTCTGTCGAAACGAGAAAGGTTGCGAGTGCCAGGTGCTAGAGCAAAGGCGTCGACTCACGTGTTGATGTCCTTACCCTCAAGCTCAGAGATGAGGGTGGCGAGTCGCTCCTCGTCGGCGGTGATGTCGACGGAGGCAAGGACGGCCTTGACGTCCTCGGCAGAGGGGGAGGCCTGGAGGGAGTAAGAGAACGACAGGTCAGCAACAGCTCCTAGGACGAACGTATGACCGACATCCGACGACGCTTGATCAGATCCTCCCCATCTCTGTTGCCAGAATCTTCGGATTCTGCCTTCCTCTGCAACGTGCTCCCTCTGGCTAGCAGATAGGCCCGGTCCGGCCCTTCAACCTTCGACAAGCTCGGCTAGCCACCGCCTCGCCTGCCAATTCACCCTCAACACCCGAGTCCGCAATTCAACGTCGCCTTTGATGTCGGGTGAAGGTCGAGAACGTACGTTTCCACCCTGGACGAGGAGAAGGTAGGCGGCGATGAGCTTCATTCTGTAGGCAGGAAGGGGAGGTTGAGTGGTGGTCAGTAAGGGGAGCTCGACGGACTTCGGAGGGAAGCAGGGAGCGAGACTGACGTTGCTGAGGGTGGCGGGTTACAATACTTTAAGCACTGAGGCGGACTGTAGACACTAAGCCCTGCGAGCGACAAGAGTAGGAGAGTGTCAGCTTGTGTGTCGAGCAGACAGGCGGCGAGGCTGGGTACGTACGGACTTGATGGTGAGGAGAAGGACAGGCCAGGGCCGCGCTCTGGCGGAGACACGGACGCCCTCGGATGCGTCCGAACTAAACCGTACTCCATTTTGCCCCCGAAGGAAAAAGGCTCGCCGTTTCTCCTCGTCTTCGCGCTGTTGCCTTAAACCGACCCTGAAGTTTAGACCGACGCCTCCGCCCGCGACGGCCCACGACCAGTTTACTTGAGAGGAACGCTTCCTTCTCCTCGTGCAGCTACCCAACTCTCCAGACGTGCGTACATTTTCTGCCTGCTCAAAGGTCAGGAAGGACGGCTGCGTCAACCTCGTCCGGAGAAGCTGACGTAGTGTGTTCGTTCTCCTTGTTTCGTCGGATTCCCTGTTTCGGTCAACCTACCCCTGCCTGCTCGCTGCTGCTCGACACCTCTCCCGACGCGCCCTACTCGGTCCCTTCGACATCCTCCTCGCCTCTGCTTCTCTGGCCGTGGTCGTCCTCCCCTCCCCTCGGCATCCCGTCAACCGTCACCCCTCTCCGCTTGTGTCGCGTCCATTCTCCCTCTCGCTCGCTCGATCCTGGATACCCCTCACCGCCTTCCTCCCTGCCCATTCCTGCCTCTACCAGTTCCTCAAGATGGCCGACGACGAGATCACCGACGCTACCACTGCCGCCGCCCTCAAGGCCAAGCGATCCTTCAAGAAGTTCTCCTACAGGGGAATTGAGCTCGAGTCCCTCCTCGACCTCTCCAACGAGCAGGTTCGTTTTCCGCCGATCACGAAACACGGGCCGGGTCTCTTGCTGCAGAAGGGTGGGAAGCGGGTTGCATAGGGGCGTAAACGAAGCGGGGAAAGCGTAGTATGGGGGAGGTTGCGTAGGGGCAGGGTTGACAAGGCATAGGTTGTCAGGAGGATTGTGAAAGCTTGCAGCAGAGACCCATCCAGGCACGTCCTTCTCCTTCTACTCTGGCTGACCTCTTGTGCCTGCTGTCACTTCTGCAGTTCATGGAGCTCGTTCACGCCCGAGCGCGAAGGAGATTCCAGCGAGGACTCAAGCGACGACCTATGGGCCTCATCAAGAAGCTCCGAAAGGCCAAGAAGGAGTGCCTCCCCAACGAGAAGCCCGCCGTTGTCAAGACCCACCTCCGAGACATGCTCGTCGTCCCCGAGATGATCGGATCCGTCATCGGTATCTACAACGGAAAGGTCAGTCCTGCTTTTTTGGAGAGTTGTCGCGACAGAGTCGTCGTGCAGAGCTGTCGTGACTGAGGCACTTCCAGCACCCAATACTGACCCTTTATGTTCGCCTCTCGCTCCCCTAGACTTTCAACACCGTTGAGATCAAGCCCGAGATGACCGGTCACTACCTTGGAGAGTTCTCCATGACGTGCGTATCCTTTGTCTGCTTGCTTCTCCCCCGACCGACTCCTCCCACCCCCTTGATTGCAAAAGATCATCAAAGTGCTGACACCCTCTCACCAACAGCTACAAGCCCGTTCGACACGGTCGGCAAGTCCTTTCCTTGTTGCTTTGCAGGGGAAACTGTCGAATCTTGTGGCTGTCGCTGACTTGATAATCTTCCCCTTGTCCCCCACCTTCGTCCCTTCTACAGAGCTGGTTCTGGTTCGACCAACCACGCCCGATACGTTCCTCTTAAGTAGGGGCCTGCTATCGCATGCGTTCTTGAATCTGGTTCCTTTTTGGATGAGGTTGTACCTTTGGTATGGTGGACAGCCGCGTCCCCCCCCCCCCCCTTACAACAAGCCCCACCCCCTCAAGACGCCCAATCACACAAAGCGAGTCCTACACTCACCAGCCAGATGATCGACTTTGTGCGAAAACGCGAGAAGAAGTAACCGAGCTGCAAGTGTTGCCCGAGCAACCTCCCCTTCTATAATCTTTGAACTTGTCTTTGAAACTCCGACGCGTCGCTGGCGAGATGACAGGCCAAATGGTCAGACCCTTCCTTCTCTGCCTTCGACCACCTAGACCTTCCCGACGGCCATCGTTACGAGATGGCATCCGACGCTCCGGCTTCCAAGGTCGCTACGCCTTCGACGCCCAAGGCACCTGCCCAGCAGTCGTCCTCGACGCCAGCCTCGCTCTTCCTCGTCCTCACCGTCGGACTCCTCTGGGCTCACCTCGCCGCTGCCGAGCACTTTGGCGGGTTTCGGCTCACAAGTAGACTCGGGAAATCAACCATCATCATGATCAAGTATCTGCTGTCGTCCTTCGCTCTCTATGTCGTCAAGCCGCCCGTGATCGAGGGGTGCTGTCGGGCAGCTGGGCTCGACCTCCTCAAGACGACTAACATCCGATGGTCGAGCGACAACCTACACCTCCTGTCCACCGGCCTGGGAGTCTGGGCGATCGCGTACTCCCTCTCGGATCCTGGAGGAGATGGCTGGGTAGGTGTGCTAGTCATCGAAATCATCATTGGCATTCTCTTCGCAGGCGTTCTGAATATCAGTGAGTACGAGACGCTCTCATCGTCTAGTACAAGGCTGACCTAAAATTCGTCTTCTATGCAGGTTGGTCGGAAGATTACTCGGCCAAGGTCGTCGCTCAGACCATCGCACCTCCTGCCCCCAGCACCGCGCCAACCACGCCTGCTGCCGACCCTGCAGCCAAGTGATGGACTCCTCGCCAAAAGCCTCCTCACTACCACATCTCCGCATACCTCTCTCCTCGTATCGCTTTCTCAAATTCGCACATAGACACTGCTGTACAGCGTTCTGCTGGCTGCTCGATCCAGAGGCGGTCGCCTTCGCAAGACTTACCAGACTCGATCCCGGCGACAATCGTAGCTCCCTCCAGAAGCGATCCCCGACTTGCTCTATCTCTTCGCCTTTGTACAAAGACTAGACGCAGATTGATGCCATTTGACTCACCGACAGCTTTCCCAAGCGCCCAGCGAGAGTGTCATCGTTTCTAGCTTTTCATGCGATTTCAGCGGAGGGCGGCCGAGCGTTCCTTATGCGGTGAGCTTCTTGATGATCGCGTTCGTGACCTCCTCGGTCTTTGCGGACCCTCGCTTGCCGGCGTGGTCAAACAGGTCCGGGGTGAGGTACTGGCCCTCGGCAAGGACGCCGTCGACGGCGCTGTAGATGCGCGCGGCCGCGTCGGTGTAGCCGAGGTGCGAGAGCATGAGGGCGGCCGACCGAATGGACGCAATCGGGTTGGCCTTGGACTGACCCTCGATGTCGGGGGCGGAACCGTGAACGGGCTCTCCGAGGATGAATGAGTCGGAGGCGTTGACGGAGGGGACGAGTCCGAGCGATCCGACGAGGGCAGCAGCACCGTCGCTGTGAAGCAAAGACGGAGAGTAGGTCAGATGGTGTGCCGAGCGCAGAGCGGGGAGCGAAGTTACACACGATAGGATGTCTCCGTAGAGGTTGGGGGCGACGGCAACGTCAAAGTGGTCGGGCTCCCTAAACATCTTGTAGACCATCGAGTCGACGAGCTGCTCCTCGAGCTTGATGTCCTTCCACTTGTCACCACCCTCAACGTGGGCGGCCCGGACGGCCTCACGGAAGAGACCGTCAGAGAGCGAGAGGACGTTGGACTTGTGGACGATGGTGACCAAGGCCTGGGCAGAGTGGTGCGACGACTCGGGGTTGAGCGATCGCTCGAGCGCTCGGAGGCGGGCGACCTCGTAGGCCATTCGACCGATCTTGGTCGAGGCGTTGGTCGAGATCTGTCTCTGGGCGATCACGTACTTGCCTCGGACGTCCTCAGCGGGGTACTCCTTCTCGGTCTTGATGTACTGGAAGACAGGAAGAGCAAGCGCAGGGCCAGTCAGCTCGTGCGCAACAATTCTGGCGACGAGCGGGCAGGACGTACGAGGCACTCGGTGTTTTCTCGAACGATGACCATGTCGATGGGCTTGCCGGGAGCGCCGAAGACCTGATGAAGAGAGCGAGTTGCGTGCGCCGAGCGACGAGTTAGTGCAACATTCAAGACGAGGCGGGTAAGAGGGAAACGACGTACCGACTTGACAGGTCGGATGTTGGCATACAGGTCAAGGTGCTTGCGGAGGGCGACGATGGGGGACGAGTAGCCAGCAACCTTGTTGGAAGGCGAGCTGCGTGACCGAAGCAGAAACGATCAGGACCTGCTACTACCATCGCATAGAGGGGATCAAGAGACGAACCTGACACTTCCGAACATACCAGCGTCACACTCCTTGAGAGCCTCGACGGTGTCCTGTGGCAGCGCGACTCCGGTCTTCTGGAAGACCTCCCATCCGGCGAGGAGAGGAACAAACTCGGGCTTGGGAATGGCAGATCCAAGGGCGAGGAGGACCTGCTCGGCAGCCGGAAGGACCTCCTTACCTGTAGGGCACAATGTTGATGGATGGCAGGTTGAGCAGAGCACGAGAGGCAAAGAAGAGCGGGTCCGTTCAGCCCCGACCTGACCGTGCTCAGACCAGAGAGCAGCGCAGAGACTGACCGATACCGTCGGCGGGGATCATACCCAGCTTGAGGGACGCGCGCTTGATAGGGGCAGACATCTTGAAATAGAGAGTGAGGAGATGACTGGCGGCGGGGAGGTGACGGTGAGAGGCGAGGCTGAAGGAGGCAGAGACGACGGCTCAAGACAAGATCGCCCTGTCGGCCGAAACGGCGAGCGACGACAATCTCAAAAGCCTTTATGACGGCTCATCACAGCGAGGCAGCGGGACAGCTTGCAACATAGACGGGAAGATTGAAGGTAACAGAGCATGGAATCTCGAGAGGCGGACAAGGGAAACGTCGGCGCAGAACGGTGGGAGCAACTAGAGGCCTGAAGAACGACGAGCGAAAAGAGAACGACACGATGGGTCAGTACACAGTTCGGAGGAGATCCAGAAGAAGGGCAGGGACGCGATGGAGAGAAAGCAGAAGGAGGGTGAGGTAGCTCATAAGGAAGGCAGGACGGGGTCGACATGTGGGTGCCTCGAAAGGACTTTGCGCATTTTCAGCGAGTTTAATAATCCAAAAAGTTGAATCTTTGCTAGAATAGGAGGCGTGGGTGGTGAAGAGGGGAATGAAGAGGAGCGATTACTTACAGGTGGAAGGCGGGAGAGAAGCAGGAGGAAGGACATGGTGGTTGGAGAGCTGAAAAGAGTCGACGAGCGACGAGTTTTGCCGGGCGCGCGTCGGAGTTTGAATCTTGCCAGCCCCTTTTCTTTCTCGCTCGCACGCGCCTCTCTTTCAGCCCGGACGCACGCACCTCCTCCCCTCCTCGCCTGCCCGCTCACGCGCTTCGTCCCTCGTGCTCCCTGCTGACCCTAACTCCCGTCTCTGATCCTTTGTCTTTACCCTCCTCTCCATCCAGTCGAATCTTTCTCATGCGCCTCTTCAGTCGCAAGTCGAGGGACAATGTCAAGCTGTCCGCCGCCGCAAGTCCCTCGCCTTCCTCGCCTCCAAGCTCCTCCGCCGCCAGGAACGCGCCAGCCTCTCGCCATCCGTCGAAACGACCCTACCAGACGTACACCAAGACCGAGCCTGCTCTGAGCTTGAGCGAAGGCTTCGGCGCGTCGTCCGACTCGCTCCATCTCGCGAAGCACGACGACCATCTCGCTCCTCCTCTCAAGATCGCTGCCCTTTTCAGCGGCACGTCCTCCCTCGCAGGGTCCGAAACTCTTCTGGTACGTCTTTGGACCTCGTTTGCTGCACAAAAGGCCTGTCTACTGACCTCAGCTTTGGTCGCTCAGACTTCGTCTCGACAGAGAGATGGTTCGGTTGCAGGAGGGTGTAGGGGAGGCCGAGCGGATGAGGAGACCGGGTCCATGCGGAGGAAGCGTGAGGATGGAAGCTCGACGAGGTTCTTTGCAGGTTGCCATCTTTGGGAGGAGGGTGTCGACAGGAAGTCGAACTACTCGACGACGTCGTCGGCTGAGGGTCCGGATCCTACGCTCAAGGTCGTCCTGCCTCGTCGTCGGAGGGCGCTCACCACGGACGACAGTCAAACCAGGACCAGTCCCCTCGCTCAGTCAGTCCTCGCACCCGTTCCGACTATTCTCCCTCGTCCACCCACTCCACCGCCAGCATCCCCTCCAAAGGTCGTCTACAAGGACTTCAGCCCTTCGACTCCCGAGCCCCCTGCTCGTTTTCAGCGAAGCGTCTCGGAGCCTCACGACTTTTCCGAGAATCTTCGTCCGCCGCTAGCTCGGAAAGATTCGTCGACCCCTCCCTCGTACGCTCCTGACGCCTGGAAGGCCGCTCACGACATCGTCCTCTCTCGTGGACGCTCTGCGTCGTCGACCTCAGACTCTCCCTACCTCTCTCAATCCGCCAGTCGAGGCGTCACGCAGTCAGAGTCCAGTGTCACACTGGTTGACCCTCTCCTGGACACCACCCCCGTCAAGAGAAAGAAGTGGGACCCGCTCGCCGCCTTTGGTGCCCCTCCAGCAGCTTTTCTCTCGTCCTCGGCGACAGTCCCTGCGCCAACTCGCATCACCGCTCCCTCCTCGGTCTCTCCGCCCGCGACTGTCGTTGCTCCTCCTACTCCAAGCTCCAACCTTCTCAGTCTGACCGGATTGGAGACTCTCGTGTTTGATCCACGCCGAGCGTCGCTCGAGAAGGACGGCTATGAGTCGGTCGCCCGCCCCCGACCACCCAAAGCGTCTACGTCCAGCCTTCATCCCGACCTTGCCAGGCTATCCATCCTCGACCGACCTCTCTCGGACGCAAGCAGCGCTGGGATGACGGTCGTCGACACGACACCTCGACAGAGCATGGCCGGTCCTCTCTTCAACGCCGCTCACCCTTTCCGCCCTTCGTCACTCCACGAGTCCGCCGATACAACCCCCTCTCGACCTCTCTCCGCGCGGTTTAGTACGGCCGCAGAGCTTCCTCACCCTCCTTCTATCTCGCCTCGAATTCTAACAAGAGACATCCTGCCCGAGCACTCGCGTGAGCAATCACAGGAGACCTCTTACTTCCCCGATCACCCCTCGACGGACCCACTCTCATGCACCGACCTTGATTCTCTGCCTTTGGTCCCTCCTCCTCCTCTCCGCTCGCAATCTTCGAACTCGTCCCTCTCGAGGTCCACTCCGCCCTTGTCGCCGTACTTGCGGACCGTCCCTTCACTCTCGTCTTCGCAGCTTGCCTCTTCACTCTCTATGGAGGTCCTGCAGGATGAGCAGCCCGAGTCGTCGAAGAAGGGCAGCAAGAAGCCCTCGGCGCTCATGTCTTCGTTGACCAACCTGCTTGGTGCTCGACGGTCGTCGGATGACGTGGGTCCTTCTCCTTCCTTTTGCTCAGCGTGCAACCGATCTCAGACTAATGAAAGTGATGTTTCTTCTCAGCTTTCGAAGAACTTCAAGAGGAGGAAGGAGAGCAACAAGTCACTCAAGGGTGCGATGAAGCAAGACACTGAACAAGTACGCGCTCCCCCCTCTTCTGCTCAATTGCATTCCCTGACCTTGATGACGCGTCTTCTCCCTTCAGGGATCCTTTTCTCCCGAGCCCTATCATGCGCGGTCAAGATCGAGTTCTGTCTCTTCTTCCATCGCCTCCCTTCTGAACGACGACGACGACAATTTGACCGACCTGTTGCCCGTCGCTCAAGACCTTCCTCCTAGACCCTCGCCAAAGTCTGCTGCGACGACGCTCGTCAAGAAACCTCCTCAGGAACGTCTCTTCGCGCTCCCAGATCCTTGTGACAAGACACTTACCTGGGCTTGAGCTGCTTACTTCCCTAACAGGCTCGACGACCTATCGAGAAGTTCGACCGATCGCTAATCTCGCCCCCTGTCCGACCAGCACCTCTTCCTTCGCCGCCAATCACTCCCGCCCAAGCTTCGTCTTCTCAAGACCGTCCGCTTTCAACTGAGAAACTCTCCTCGGGAGCCTCAACTGTCGTCGGGGCCAAGATCGCCTTCCCTCTCAACTCTTCCAATCGTCAACTACCTCCTTCAGCCTTGTCGAGCGTCTCAAACCTTGTCCACCCATTCTCGTGGAACAGGTCCAAAGTTTCTCCCGCCGATGCCTTCCTCGAGCAGTTGTCCGATGTGACCTTCCTCCGACACTTCCTCTCGCACCTGGACTTTGGCGATTTCCTCGTCTTCTCAAGCATCACGAGTCAGGTTCGAAAACGACTCCACTCGAACTCGCCCCTCAGAGAAATTGCTCTTGAGCGATTTTTGGGCGGAGTGGGGTACAGGACATGGAAGAGTGCTTGGGGTCCCGAAAAGCTTCCGTTGGCGCTAGTCGTGAGTCTGTCGAGTCTCCAGGCAGAAAAGGAAAAGAGATCCTCATCGTCCGTTGATTCTGCAGGATCTCAACCACTACAAGCGATCGACCGAGATTCCGCTGGACGACTTTGCAACGTACGCCGATGCCGTCAACGATGGTCGAGACACGTCGGGATCCACGGTCCCTGTCGTTTCTGCCCTCTGTCGGAGCCACACTCGAGTCGTGGTAGGTCTTTCATGACTCTGCACCTCGCCTGACGCTGAAAGCCCTCTGACGAACAGACCCTCCTTTGCGCAGATGCGACTCAAGCTTCAAGCCTCGGCCGACATCAGGCTGGGAAAGAGCAGCTTCAATAGTCCCCGTGCGTTCGCCTTTCCGCCGCCCTACCCTCCTCGCAACTGCGCTGACCACGACCAACGTCAACAGTCTATCGAATCAATCACGCTCTCCTCGCCAGGTGCTTCGTCCCGAATCCTGCGGGCGTATGGCTGAGCGACGAATGCGTCGTCTACTGCGAGGATGGTGCGCTCAACTCACCCTCTTTTCCGCCGAACTTCGGAGTCTGATTAATTTCTCATTTTGTGCGTTACCCACAGAGCTGAAGAAAGCAGGAGTGTGGAAGTTTCTGACGCCAGGAGACATCGTCTGGAACGCGGCCGTCTACAACACCGAGTCGAACGCTGGTGAGTAATCGTCGACCGGCCCACCTCTTTGCTCTCACCCTCTGCTTTCGAGTTGACTTGTGCACTTCGCGTTCTGACAGGATGTCTGGTTTTTGACGGCCATTACCTGTCAGTGCACTCGAAAACGGCGGCCTTCAAGTCGACACTGAAATGACGCTGCTCTGTCCCCTCCAGCGTTGACCTGGACTACGCTTTCACCATCCTTGGAGAGGTCCCGGCCACCTTCAACGGATTTGGTACGTCTGCAACTTCCAAGCCCGTTGAACAGAAGAACCTGATTGTTTCATCTAATCTTCAGAGTACTCGCCGTCTTACTGGCACCGCGTCATCAAGTCGAGCGGGTCGCCCTTGCTGCACCTTGACCTCAGCGGGTCGACAGGTATCGAGCTGAAGGCCAACACCAAGGCACGTCTAAGTCCCTTTCCCAAGCTTTCATAGGGATGGAAGGCTCACCTTCCGTCTTTCACCCGTACAGCTCGTCCAGCACGTCACCAGCGGTCCCGACGGACGAAGGATCACCTCGTACGTACCCCCTTCCCCGCCCGCTTTGCGTCAATGCTTGGACTGACTCTGGCAACACCAGCTGGATGCACCGCTCGGAGGTCGCCATCGTCGGTGGCCAACACACCACGCAGCCAGAGTGGATTGGCAAGATCGTCGTGCTGGTTCGTCCCCGACGTGTCCAACGCGAAAGTTCGAACCGTTCTGATTGATTGTTCATCATCCTTCAGTCTCTCGGAACAAACGAGGCACTCGTCGACCTCGCAACCCGGCTCGAGGCGCCAGGACGGACGCCCTTCCGACTCCTCAGAGAGAAGAGTCGACCTGGGGAGATGTGCGCAGCTTTCACTCTCGAACCGTAGACGAAAAGGATTGCTGACCGTCTTGCCTTCCTCGTCACAGCTGGCTCCGCCCCGTTTTGCCTTCTGAGAGGCTGATGACTTGACGGACTCTTTGCTATCTCACTTTCCTGCGTCTCCTCTATGTTCGCAGAAAAGTCTCTTCTGGGGTTTCTTTCACTTCTTTCTGCTATCTTTCTTGCGCCTGCCTTCTCGCCTCTCTACACACGAGGATGAGAAATGATCATACATCGACGGACCTAGCAGGACCTCTACCCTACTCCTGCGTCTCGTCCTGTCCCACGAGCCGCATCACCTCGGCAGCCCATACCTCGAGGCCTCGCTTGCCGACCTCCAGTTCGCCCTCCTGCAAGTAGCTCTGGAGCGTGCGATCCTCGGTCTGCAAGTCCTGCCAGAGACCACCGATCGTGTCGGCGCTGTCGTCTGCGCACCGTGCGGCCAGTTCCGGTGGTGGTGCGTGCGAGGCCGGCATGACGACGTCTGAGGGAGCGAGAGGAGCCGTCTGAGGTGCGATGTCTGGAAGAACGCGAGGAGTGGAAAGTCAGCTACTGAACTACAGGTGAAGACACCGATGATGCGAGGACGAACCACGGAGGATGCTGAGGGTGTTGAACAGCGCGGTCTCGCGCAGGATCTCCTCAAGCTGCTGATCAGTGAGGTTGTTTGTCGACAGGGCCGCCCAGTTGTCCCTGATGTAGACGCGCCTCCAGATGGAAAGCAGAGCCATCTGCGCTCGACCAGAGGGAATGTCCCTCGCCCTCGATAGGACGTCGAGTGCGGTCGCGTAGTCGCCTACCTGGTCCTCGGCCTGGTTGGCCTTGAGGACGAGGAGATCGATGAGGTCTTCTGGTCGGAGGGTCCTGCCCATCATGAGACTTGAACCGAGCCGGACGAATAACTAGAAGGATGCGGAAGAAGGCGTCAGTGGACAGGAGCGGAGCGGAAGGAGCGAGCGAGGTGCACACGCACAGATCGAAGCGCAGAGTAGTCGGCGAGGTTGAGAGCCAAAGCGTTGGTGGCCGCCTCGACGTTGGCCTCGACCGACGGGGGCATGCCGCGAGAACATTGAGCGGAACCTGCAGCCTGTTGGAAGAGCGTTCGGAGGCGCTCATGGACGCTGATAAGATCCAAGCGGTCGTCGACACCTGAAGCGTAGGATGAGTCAGTCGACCGCTCTCACGCCATGCAGATTCGAGGAGACGCACCATCGAGTCGCTTACGAGCGGCTTCTGAAGGGTTGGTCTGTCCGCTGAGACTGGCAACCTGGCAGAGCTTGCCGATGCTGAGCATGAGCTGGAAAGGTCGCGAAGGAAAGCGAGAATCGTCAACATCCACCACATCCTTTGTTAGAGACAAAGGAGACGCACCTGCTTCTCAGCCAACTTGGGCTCCGACTCCGATTCCTTCAGCAACGACTGGGCGGCATGGTCGTACCGCTTGGTAACAATGTCCTGGATCCAGGCGATGCGAGAGTTGTCGCTCGAGTCCAAAAAGCTCAGCAGGAGAGGAGCGTAGACCTCGTCTTGCGTAAGAAGGGTCTTCATCTTGCCTGGAAGACGATCGACAGAGGGATGACCAGGTCAGCACACAGTCCAGAAGGCCGATGCGGGAAAGCAAAAGTAGGCAACTCACCCTTCTTGATGTACCACTGATAAAGCTCAAAGGCAAAGTCCTCCCTGAACTTCTCGATGTAGTACTGCGTCCTGGCAGGCGATCCGACGGAAGGGTGGTTGCACAGTTCGACGAGAGCGCGGAAGTCCCGGTGGTGCTCTGCAAGCTCGTAGGCCCGATCAGAGTGGTTAACCCGTACTGAAGCAAGCGCAAGTGCCGTCAGCAGTCAAGCCTTGCGAGCCAGTCGTGGAGGGAGTGGACTTACCGAGGCCGAGAATGACCTTGGGCCGAACGACGAGATACCGATCCTTGAGCTCCACTGCCTCGCGGTCGCTGATACCTTCCCCAACTGCGCTCTCCAGCACACTGGATGGCGTTCAAAAGGACAATAATCGGTCACTTCGTTTACGACTCAATGAACGAAATGGTGAAAGGAACGCACGAGAGCAGGTACCGGATCCTCTCCTCGAAGGTGGCCAGCAGAGCAGCCGCCAGCTCTCCAAGCATGTCTTTCAACTCCCTCTGCATCGCTTGCTCAATCGTCTCGCCGCTCACGCCACCCGCCTCGTCAAGTACCGATCCGTACTCCCTCGTTCGGCGGAAGATGATGTCATCAGTCTGCTCGACCAGGACCTGGAGCGTCGAGAGCAGCAACGTCGTCGTCGTCCAAGGCTCACTGTAGGTCGAGTGACTCGAATCGGCCCCGGCCAGCCCGTACTTGGTCGAATACTCCTCTCGGTGTCTTAAAGCGGCCTTGTAGACGACGAGGTAGATCCGGTTGGCTTCAGAGAGCCACTTCGACCGCTCGTCAACGTCGGTCGACCGGTCGAGCGCCTCGACGACATGCGAGCCAACGATCTCGAGCACCTTGCCCAAGTCGCGGATCCGGGTGCGGAAGAAGAGCCGGAGGGGGTCCTCGCCGGCAAAGAGGGGAGAGTGGGGGCTGGAAGGGGCGTCTCGGGTCATGAAGAGGGCGATGGCGTCCATGAGGAGACCGCGAGGGGTGCCGGTGAGGTCCTCACCACTGCGAGCAAACCCAGATTGAGTCAGAACCCGATCTGTGTAGGCACAAGAGGGAGAGGCTCACTTCATCCTTCCTTCAAGGTACGCCCAAGAGTCACCTCCCGCTCGAAGTCGCTCGGCATCCGCCATCAAGCCGCGTCTCGCTCCAGCGCTCAGCTTACCCATCAGTCCACATCGTCCAATCAACTCGACCAGATGCGTCAAACTCTGCAGCCTCGCAGCCAACGACGTCCTGGTGTCCAGAATGGGCGGAAGGAGGGGCAGGGAGGACGAGGTGATTTGTGCCGACAGCTGGGCGGTCGAGTTGAGGAGCGAACCGGGCAGGGAAGGGGTGAGGTCGAACGAAAGAGGGTTGGAGGGGTTGGTTCCGAAGAAGATGGCCTGCTCCAGTCGACTCTTGAGCCGCTTGGTGTCTGCGTCCTTGCCGCTCTCTGCTACGGTGGCCTGACCAGCCACCTTAAGGGCAGCGAACCCTCCAGTCTTCATCACGATGCCGACCTCGTCTGGGGTCGCGCCGCCGAGTCGACCGACGCCGAGGAAAGCGTTCCGGGCAGAGTCCTTGAGGAGGAGGTGCTCCTCAAAGGACTTGGTCGTCGACAGGGAGACGAGGAGGAGGGAAGAGGGCAGCACGAGAAGTGCTTGTTGAGACTCGAGTAAGGGGATGAATGACGGTTGAGGCAATGGTCGAGGGTCAAGATCCTGAGGTCCCAAGGAGAGGTTCAGCTCGAAGCGCTTCAGACAGCGGCGTTCTTAAGAGGAGGAGAAGAAACGGGAACGTACGATCCGGGTCGAGCTTTCCAGCACCCTCGTCACCTTGACATCGCCACTCGAGTTTTTGACAACGCCAATGATGGCCGACCGCCGACCGCCTTCCAGCATACCGGCCTCCTCAAAGCTGACGAGCACACCCACCTCTCCTTCGCTCAATAGCTTCATGTCGTGGAATTCGAGCGACATCTCCAGCCCTTGGCGCTCCTCCGCCCGAAGAGCGACGAGGACCGCTGGTAAGAGACGAGAGGAGGAGGTAAGGGTAGGAGTGGAGCCTTGTACTGTGACAGCGCAGGTCTGGAGGATGGATTGAGGGCTGAGGAGCAGAAGCTGCGAGTTGCCGAGGGGAAGGACCAGTGTGCGCTGAGAGAGTCCAGACGAAGTAGCCGAGGTTGATGTCGAAGAGGATCGGAAAAAGCCGAGGAAGCCACCCGAGGTCGACTTGGGGAAGGGGGCAACGTTGATCTGCGTCTTGCCTCCCGGATAGCTCACGTCAATCTTCCAAACACCGCCCTTGCCGCCCGTGATCACGGCCCCTAGTCCCTCGCCCGCACTGCAGAGTCCATCGACGGTCTCCTCCTCCTCCAGGAACTCCGAGATGGCGCTCGAGGACGTGAACCGCATGCCGTTGTCGACGAGAGCGGAGCTGAGCGAGTCCCAGAACCGGATCTCGCCAGAGGGCGAGACGATAAGCACGCTGGGTTCGCGGGAAGCGGCTGAGGCGGATGGAATGAGCAGGGCGTGCGATTGTGGCGGAAGGAGAGACGGGTGAGATGAGATTGATTGAGGAAGAGGGAAGGTGTAGAGGGTCGAGTTGAATTTCTGGCGACAAGATCGCGCAAGTCAGACGAGGTCGCGCAGAGGCTGGCCAGAGAGTTTGACGCACAAGGTAGGACCAAACGTAGAGTGCCGAGTGTGTGAGCAGCGACGCGAAGCCAGTTTGCTCTGAAAAGCTGGCCGAGAGAGGACTCGTGTAAAGGTCTGAAGCAGTGGTTGAACGAGGATGCGACTCGTTAGCGACTGGACGATCTGAAGTCTTCTTAAAACTGAGCGACGAACCTGATGCGTCGAGGACCTGCTGAACGGCAGAAGGAAGACCGTTCTTCCTCCACACTTCGACTCGTCCATCGTTCATCCAGACTTCCTTGGGTCTGATCGCCTTGCGCGACGGCCTTCCGCCTGCGCCCTCGTCGTCGTCGGGCAGCTCGCTCAGGACACTCCCTCCAAATACCGAGCTCGGAGCGGCGACCGAGACGGTCCCGTCGTGATCCGTCATGGACTCGTCCTGCTGGTAAGAAGAGGGGAACCCGAAGGGACGCTTGAGGGCTGATGGCGTTGCCGCCCGGGGCGTGAACGAGGTTGACGGGGCGAGCGAGGTCGACGTCGAGGGCATGGCGCTGGGCGTGGTCGTCGTGCTGGCCGAGGTGTCGAAGGCCTGCTGAGCCGTCCTGCGCGGGGGCGCCCTCCTGCGAGGGGTCGGTGTCGAGAATGACATGCTGTCGAGAGATGAGGGCAGATGGAGGAGGACGAGGATCAGGTCGGGGGGAGGGGGGAGGCTCCCAAACGACGAAGAGGTTGCTTCCGAATCGGACCTAAACACTCGGTCGCGACAGGCCGCCTCCAGACCGTGAGTGAGCCCAACGACCAGACCTCATCACTTCCCCCTTCCAAACCCTCTCGCTCTCGTCGGCTCTCCTTTCCATTGAGATCTTGGATAGACTCCTCCGCCGGTCCTCCATGTCGCTCGAGCACGCCCAGCGCATCGTCACAACCTACATTGCAACGGCCCAGACCACGCTCAGCCAGGAGATCCTCGACCGTACGTCTCCGAGCGGCCCTTCCTTCCAAACCATTGTGACTGACCTCCTTCTTTGTCTGGATGTGATGCTGTAGTCGTCAATGGGTCGGGCGCTATCGGGCTGTTGGGCTTGGTCAAGGCGCTGGGAGAGTATCTGACGAGCGTCGAGGATGAGCCAAGATTACGAGGTCCGTCATCAACTCGTTCCTGCGGCCCTGATGGCCTTCGGCGAGCGACTGCACCTCTGATAGGCCTTCAAAGTGACCAGGCTGACCGTCCGTCGTCCACTACCGATCTCGCGCAGCGCTGGCCCTGCTCTCGGCCGTCCTCGCTCAAACTCCGAAGGACAAAATCAACCGCCAGTCAAGTCCGTCCCTTGCCTTCCCTGGTTACGCCTTCAACATACTATCGACTGACCGGGGACCCTCCACGCTCGTTTGTGACCTTTACAGCACGCGTACTGACGGAATTCTACATCGAGAAACTTTCGGACGTTCTCCTCCTCACGCCTGCGCTCCAGGGCCTGCTCACCCTCAGTGGCCTCCCGACCTTTGGCTCGTCAGAGACTCTGGTCCTTGTACCTGCGTACGTCCACTTCATCCCTACATCCGAAAGAGGGGCCTCTGACACAATCACATCCTCGGTCAAACAGATTGATGAAAATCAGCGTACGGGCTCTGACACAGGCGGTCCGATTCCTCATCTTCAAGACCCTGGACACCCTGATGCACTTGCATCGACCAGGTACGTTCGCCTACTTTTCTCCTGTTCTATGAATCCGATCAAACGACTGACCTGACTGTCTTTCGCTCTACATTAGCGCTTGTACGACTAGGGCCGGACGGTTTCGTCAAGCCGTACTGCACCAAGGTTGCGGAGGGTGAGAAGGACCCCAGGAACCTCTTGCTGGCCTTCTCTCTGGCCAAGATCATCATCCTTGAGTTTGACATCGACACGAGCATCGAGGTTCGTTCATCCCACCTCTATACCACCTTTTCGTTCTCGGAGCGCTGACCTGAAAGCTGTCACGTCAACGTCCGTGCACACAGGAGCTCTTCGACGTCACCTACTGCTACTTCCCCATCACCTACCGACCACCACCCAAGGATCCATACAACATCTCCACCGAGGACCTCCGAAAGTCTCTCCGGGCGTGCCTTGCGGGAAGCCCGCTTTTCTCGAGGCAGGCGATGCCGCTGTTGGTGGAGAAGCTGAGTGGAAGCGGAGGAGAGATGAAGGTCCGTCGCTTCATCCCTGTCTCTAGATCCATCAGACGAGCTTATTCTGACATGCTCATCTTTTTCGTAGATTGACACCTTGAGGACGATCGCTGCCTGCTTGCCCGTTTTCGGGACGGACACCGCACGAGCTCACCAGGCAGAGCTTTGGGAGGGACTCAAGGTCGAGGTGCTCTACACCTCATCGGACGACTCTGAGCAGGCCGCACTCGAAACCCTGCGAGTCTTCCTGCGCGTCCTGACCGATGCCGAGGGGTCTGCAGGAGAGGTCGAGAACGAGTTCCTCGAAGGGGTCATTTTGGGCGAGATGGAGGTGACGATGAGGGAACCCGAAAAGAGTCAGGCTGCGCAGATCGTCAAGATCTTGACGGCTGCATTCGGAGCGTCTCGTGGGTAACTCTCTTTCTTTCCATCGTCCTGCCTGCACTGACATCGCAACCTCCAAACCCCGATCATCAGGTTCGCTCGGCCGTAAAACGTACGGAACCATCATTCCTCAACTCCTCACTCAGTACCACACTTCATCGACGTCCAGCACACAAAAGCAAGCACTCCTCACCTCCCTCGCGGCACTACTCCACGCCGCTGCTTCAACCTACTCCACCTCTTCGACCTCCAAGGACACGCGGACCGCTTCGGACGACGGTGTGCTGGTCGACCTCAAGGATCAACTCCTGGGCGTCCTGACGGCCGGTTTGAGTCTGGAGGAGGGCAGGCAAGCAGCAATGGAGGGGTTAATGGGCATGCTGGGCTGGCTCGAGAAGGACGAGAGAGGCTACGTTGTAAATCAGATCGGAGGTCTGCTGAGCGAGGATCAGGTCGGGGACGACATCCGAGAGCACGCTCTCAACAACCTGGCCCAAATCGCCAAGACTAACCCCTCGGCCATCGAACTCCAGATCCTTCCCTCCCTCTTCAACTCCCTTCCGGACCAAGCACCGATACTCGAGCAGGACGACCTTCGCCAACTCTACCGACGCACGCTCGCCTGCCTCGGAGTCCTCTGCGTCCAGCCTACCCTCTTCGAGATCCTAAACGTCCGAATCCTGTCCAAGCTCGCGTTGCTGGCCGACCTGCCGGAAGTCAGAGGGGAGGACAAGATCTACGCGTTCGCGCTCCTCGGCACGCTCGAAAAGGTCTTGAGGAAGAAGGTGGCGAACAAGCACGCCGACGTGCCCAAGTACGCCGACCAGCTGTTGCCGAGACTCTTCACCTTCTTTGCGCAGGATGCAGTCGACGGAGGACGGGGTGTCGGTGGTGAGCCTAGACTGATCGTCGCGGGGGGTAAGATTGTCGAGTTGATTGTTCAAAGCTTGTCTGTCGAGTGCGTCTGCTCGCTTCCCCCTCCCTTCCGCTCAAGAGCACTACTGACTCGGCTCCCCTCTTTCACAGGCGTCAAAACACCTTCGTCGAGAAACTCCACGCAGCTTTCGTCGACGGTCAGCTGAACGAGATTACTCACGAGACTCTGCGTCTTCCTGCTGGCTCGGCCCTTGCGTCGCCACTGGCAATCGACGCGCCCGCCGCACTGCGTAATCTTCTGGTCCTCTATTCGAGTGCCGCAGTTGCTCTTCGTCCAGACGTGAGTGTCAGCATTCTGCGCCTCTAGTGTTGGTCGCTGACCCCTCGACTTGGCCTGCCCCTCGCAGATCGAGCTGCCCCCACCCGACCTCTCCTCATTCTTGGCCGACGTTCTCCAATGGTCGTTGGCTGCCGCTACTACGCCTCTCCAACTGAAGGCGATGTTCCATCTCTTCGCTTCCCTCGTCAACAAGCACTGCGACAGTGAGTTCCTTCTACCCTTGAGTTCCTTCTACCCATCAACTTCCACTCTACGCTGCTGCTGACGATCCGCTCGCCGCAGGTATCGCCTCGTTCTTGGACGAGACCGTCCCCGCGTTCTGGTCGGCCGAAGTCAACAACACCCAAGCATCTCCTGCGCGACGCAACCGATCGATACGAGCATGGGTTTGGGTACATCTTTCTGCCCTCTCCTTCAGCCGGCGTTCACCCCCTCTGACGACAATCCCATCCCCTTTTTCACCTGCAGCTCTGCCGTGCTCTTCTCGTGCGAAATCACGAGCGAGGATTCAAACATCTCTCCCAGCTGCTCGACCTTCTTGCCGGCGAGGAGGACGAGAAACTCATTCTGTACGCGGCGAAGGCGTTGGCCATCATCGCAGAGGGAGACGGAGACGGCGTTTTGACCAAGAAGAACCATGCAATCATCCGCGTACGTCTCCCTTCTTCTGGTTATTTGAGTCCGAGGTTGCCCTTGCTGATGTGACTCGATCTCAACTTGACAGCTCTTGCACAAGCAAAAGTTCTTCAACTTTGTCATTCCCAAGATCGAGACTGGCTACTCTGCTACCAAAGGCACCGACAGAGCCGTCGTCTACCTCGTCGTTCTCGCCTCAATCATCCCCGCTCTCCCTGGCGCGCTCTGCGTCTCGTCGCTTCCCACCGTGAGTCACGTCCGTTTCGCTTTGAAACTCGTTCGTCCACGGTCTGACCCATCAAACGTCTTTCTCTTCCAGCTTCTCCCCTTCCTCCTCAAGTGCCTCGAACTGCCCGACTCTGACCTCAAGGCCAACGTCATCCAGACCCTCGAGCAAGTGGCTCAGGTTGACGACCCGACCAGCCAAGAGGCCATCGAGTCCCAAGGCGTCACGCTCGTCTCCGCCCTCCTCAAGTGCCTCGACGTCGGCTCGTCCAACGAGCGGTCGCGCATGGCCGCACTGCGCACGCTGACCGTCCTGCCCGACGTGGTCCGGTACGACATCCTGCACCCAGTCAAGGTAGTCGTCCTGAAGGAGCTCGGCCGCGCGTTGGACGACAAGCGGAGGGACGTTCGCAAGGAAGCTGTCGACTGTCGGGCGCGCTGGTACCTCTACCACGGTTAATGGACGTAGAGTGGAAGAGTAAGGATTGTCATGTACCATCTTAATCGTCTAGCGTCGTCGAGGAAAAGCGAGCAGGTCTCAAGCGAGGAGAAATAGTCGGAGAAAAGGGCAGAGAAAAGCCTAGACGGAGACGGCAGGTTTGGTTCGGGGGAAGCGGACCGTCAACAGGACGAGGCCGGCGAGGAGCGCAAGGCCTGCGTTGAAGAAGAAGATGAAATTGGGCCGTCCAATGTCGGTAAGCCAGGCAAAGACGACACCGAACAGGCTCGAGCAGATGATGAACCTGTCCAAAATCGACGTCAGGAGTCAGCGTTCGTTCTCAAAGAGGGTTCCAAAGCACAGAATGGAACGCACCCAGCCGTTTCGATCAGACTGATGGCCGAGAGAGCGTCCGCTCGCTCCTCTGGGGGAACAAGCTCCATCATGACGCCCTTGCAAGCTGGTGCTGTCCCGCTCGCGAGCGGCAGGATGGCAGCAGCCAAAAGGATTTCCCAAGCGGTCGAGTTCCACCCTACGCATCCTGTCAGGACGCCGTCGACGACCATGCTCCACTTGAGAAACGAGAGGTCGAACCCGCTCCCGTGGGCCTTGTCGGTCGGCTTCATCGCGACCGGTACGTTGACGGGTTCCTCGACCTCTCCGAGTAGCGCCGAGGGCTCGAAGTCTTCCGCCGAGGTGGGGAGGGCCGAAAGGGGACCGGTCGTGCTGACGATGGTGGGTGTAGGAGAAGGGATGGAACTGCTGGTCTCGCTTGCGAGAGGAGGGGTAGGAGGAGCAGGCGAGAACCAAATTCGACCACTGGCGATGATCCTCGGGAAGAGTAGAGTCAGGAAGAGGGCCCGACAGAGACTGTTGAGGGACATCAGATATCCGTTCTGCGAGGGTTGGAAGGAGTAGCGATTCGTGGCCGTGAGCTGGAGCATGAGCGGGCTGTTAACGAAGATGGAAAGGGAGAACGTCAGACTTGGATGGATGACCTGTAAAGAGACAGTGCGACGCACACAAAGCTTGTGGCTAGCACTCCCAAGAACGTTCCAAGCCCGAGGAGCGTGAGTCCCCAGTACCTGCCCTTCTGCCCCTCTCTCCTTCTCGGCACAAAGACGGCCAGGCAACCCAGGACTGCGCCCAGCGAAAAGCCCTTCTTCTCGCCCTCCTTCTGCACAGGAGCGATATAGGGCAGAAACAGGCCGGTGAAGAGCGTCGAGGCGACCAGGAGACAGAAGGTGATCTCGAACGGCGCGGCGGGCGAAATGTAGTCGCCTGCAAGGCCGCCGACCGTGTAGCCGAAGCCAGTGCCTGCCATGGCGACACCTGACAGGACTCCAAAGGCGGCGGTACGTTCCTCAGGAGCGACGACCTCCGAGATGTACGTGTTGGCGGCCAGCATGTATCTGGAGATACAACGGAGGAGAGATGTCAGAAGTGTGGCGCGCGGTTGGGTTTAGATGGGAACTTACCCAGCTCCTCCACCAAGGATCGTGATCATTTGAGAGTAGGTGATGAGGTTGATCCCCCAGCGGTAGCCGTGCTTGATCGAGATGGTCTGGATGATGTTTCGGAGGCAAGGCCAGAAGGTTTGCTGGACTAGGGCTGCTCGGACTCCCCAGCGTTGGATCTCAGCTGTCGTCACCAAGAGGTTTAGGAAGCCGGATGCGGTCGTGAAAATGACCATGTACGAAATTGACCTGAGAGGAGACGGAATCGTGATGGTCAGCGAACGCTGGTGTTGTGTATGAAAGGGACGGAGTTGGTACGCACGCAGCCGTCGACGCCTCAATCTGCTTCAGCGCACACCGATCCTTCATGTCTGGGAGTGGAGGTGCGTGGTGCTCGTAGTAGTCTTGGCACTCCATCGTACGGAAGGCGAAGAGGAGGGGCGTTGCGGTCTGCCAGAGAGAAAACAGTCGCTATCAATCAGTAACAGGCGAACCATACGAACAAGAGGAGGACGCACAAAGACGAAGGAGACGGCTGTTGGACGCAAGTCAGGGTCAGCAAATCACGTTCACGTCTCGAGAGAGATCAATAGTAGAGGAACAAGACCCACAAAGGAAGAAAGTAGCGCAGAGGACCTTCTTGTACGGGCTGAGGAGGGCGTGCGTCCCTTCGATGTCTGCTTGAGCTGGCTTGATGACGGCATCCGAGCTGTCTGCGACGAGCAAGGAAGTCGTCTCCCCCTGGCGTGCGTCGCTTGTCTTGAGGAGGCCAAAGAGTGACTTGATACCCATCTTGTGTTGGTGCTTGCTGTAGGGAGGGTGAGCGTCAAGAATCGACAGTCTCTGCGAGGGTTCGCGTGCGCTGCCTGCTGTCGGTCTCCGCCGGCTCTGACGTTCGGACCCTTTTGCTTGCGTAAGCAGGGCCTGGAAAGAGCACCCGGCGACGAGACTCCGCTTCGTCCAGCAACCCTCACCCACCCTTCTTGCAGTCAGTTCTCAGCCTCTTGCACGCATCTCGATCCGCGCACTGACTCCTCGGTCGTTCAGCTTCCAAACTCCTTGCGTTTCCAGCCCGCCTCTCGATCATGTCCATCTCTTCCTGGTTCTCGTCCTCCCCCGCCGCCGCCGATGCACCGGCTGCTGCCCCTCCTTCCGCTCCCTCGTCGTCTTCGACTCCCAAGCCTCCCAGCAGTCCGTCCCTTGTCACGGAGCTGAACCCTGAAGGACTCAAGCCGTACGTCGCCGCCTTCTCTCTTCGCACAGCGAGCGAGAGGTCGTCCCGACTGACGTGCTTTGTAACTCGCACACTTGCCTTCCTGCCAGGTGTTGCGCCTGCCCCGACACCAAGTCGAAGCGAGACCAGTGCTTCATGAACTCGGACAACGCAGAGGTCGACTGCAAGGCCTTCATCGAGGCCCACCGGGCCTGCATGCTTGGGTGCGTTTTCCCCTCCTTCGCCACCCTGCGCCCATGGCGCCATCCCCGAAGTGATCAGAAGTCCGATGCTGACCCACTCTTACCCCCCTTCCTCGTACTGCAGCTACGGCTTCAAGGTCTAGAGTAGAGCTCCTTTTGCCGTTGTACGCTTTCGATGTACTTGTAACGACCCCGGACCGGTTGCGCCTCTCCACACACCTCTCATCCCTCAGAACACTTGCAATGCACACCACTTCCCCACCAAAGCTGGGCAACCGATGCAAGCGAAATGGCTCATGTGCATGTTCAGTCTAGCGAACCCTCCCCCTGCACGGCCGCAAAGTTGAGCGTTTCGATCCGCCCTTTGCCCTTCGTCTCCTTCTGCAGCAAGTCGGTCAGGACTCGGAACTGTCCAGGGTCAATGAGCAAGATCTGCCGGAGGGAGGAGGCGAGCTGACCAGTTAGCCTCTCGGAAACGTTGCGCGAAAAAAGGGAAAGAAGGACGCACGACCTCCCACTCGTCCGACGTAAAGTCGTCCTCCTCAACCGTGTCGGCCGCTCCCGTCACCTGCTCCTTCAAGCGCTTTCCGTCCTTCGTGGGCATCGTGATTCTGATGCGCATCCGGGCACGCTGTATCGGCAACGTCGACGAAGCCTGAAGTTGCTTGATGCAATCCAGTGCCTGAGAAACGAAGCAGCGAATGTCCGCGAGAGTCAGTCTTGCGTCGCTCTCTCTCCCATTCCCCCTCAAAACGGAAGCCAAAGCAAGAAAAGGGCAAAACGCACCTGACTCTTTGCACTCTTGTCCGTCTTGACGCTGAAGCCAATCTCGGCCATGGCCTTCTCAATCATGCTGACGCTGTAAGGCCGCTGGGTGGCCGGGTCGACGCACTTCTCCGCAACCTGGGTCGCAATGTCGCGCATGAGGTTGCCGGCATTGTGCTCGCGCTCCTTCTCGCCTACTTGGAGCTCGCCCTTTGCTAGGATCTGTAAGTACGTCAGGACGTCAGCAAAGAAAGCTCTGAGCCGGAGAGGGAGCGCAGCCCTTCAGTCAGCCGAGAGAGAGAACGTACCTCCTTGACGATCTCGTCCTGGCCAAGCTTTCCAAACGCCTTTGACAGCTCGTCCGACTTGGCAGCCTGGCCCTTCGAGACGTTCGTGAACACGCGCTCGATCTGGAGGACCTCGTCCAGGTCCGTCTCGACTCCAGTCCGCCACTCTTGGACCTTGTTCTTGTAGCAGGCAATCTGGACAAGCAGAATTTCGAACGTCAGCTTGGGAGAGTGCAAAGGACGAAGCAGAGGACGTACCTCGAATCGCTTGCCGCCCTTCTTGTACCGGACAATTGACACGTTGGTCAACCTGGGAGGCAGAGGAGGAAGGGAGCATGGCGGGGTCCGCTCAGGTCAGCTTTGAAGTGGCCCGACGAGGGACCTTGCAGGACCCTCCCGAGCAAGTCGACAGGCCTGAAGCAGACGTACTTGATCTGCGTTCCGGGCTGGTTGATCTTGCTCATGGTTTTTGGGGAGAGTACGAGGGGTGTGGAGGCAGACTCCCGAGGGCTTCGAGCTGCAACCTCCGTTTGATCCTGACCGCGACCTCCTTCCCTACAGCTTTCCCCATCCTTTCACCCTTTCCCGTCTCGTCTTCCGGCTTCGCTTCTCTTCTCCCAGGTCTCTCTCGTCGGTCGCAGGAACATGGCTCAGCCCAGCAAGACTCTCTACGTCAACAACCTCAAGTGAGTCTGCTCCCTCCGAGCAGGCCTCCCGACCAGACGTGAGCAGCTGAACCAACGCCCTTGCCATCTTTTGCCATCCTTCCCAGTGACAAAACCAAAAAGCCAGGTCAGTCCATCTGCTGCTCGACACGATCTGAGCTGGTCGGGGTGGGATATAGAGCTGACGTCTCTGCTCGATGGAATCGTTTTGCAGAACTGAGGCACTCGCTCTACCAGCTCTTCGCGCCGTACGGTCGGATAGCAGACATCGTTGCGCTCAAGGTCCGTTGCTTATCCCTTGGTCCCGCAGCTCTGAGCTGGAGTTCACGTTCTGCTTCATTGACTCTTGCAGACGAAGAAGGCCAGAGGACAGGCGTTTATCGCTTTCGAGAGCCAGGCGGCGGCGACGGCTGCTCTTCGATCGTTGGGAGGAGAGGTGTTCTACGGCAAGCCGTTGGTGCGTCTACCTCGCCCTCCTTTCAACGGCAGGATGAAGCTGACTGGGCCTTTTTTGCTGTCTTTCTGCGTGCAGAAAATCGCGTACGCAAAGACGCCGTCGAAAGCGCTGTCTGCCGACGCCATGGCGTACGTGCCGGCGGGTGCGATGAGCAAGGTGACAGTCTCGCATGCCCAGAAGGAGGCGGACGACCTCAAACGAGCGAGGGAGGAGGAGGACACGATTGCGGAGCGGGGCGAGAAGCGACAGAAGGGCGACGGGGATGAGGAGACGGAGGATGCAGAGATGTCGGACGATGATGGTCAGTCTTGCCCGTTCCACCTCCTCTCAACGCTCAGTGTTGCTGACTAGATACGTTTTTCCTTGTCACCAGAGCCAGGACCCCGCCCCGCATAGACGAGTCCAATATGCGCTGGACGACAAAAGGGGAGAGCGGTGTACACGACGCAAGATGACCCGACCCTTCGTGGTCGCTACCGGGAGCCCATCCTATCACATGCAGCCCCGTTGTAACAAGACTGTTCTCGTCTCTGCTGTCTTTTCAATTCGGATCAGGCTGCCTCGAGCGCGCCAGGCGTCGGTGCAAAGGGAGAAGGTCGTGCCCTGTCGTCCTTAACCCTAAGTGTTTCTGAGAGCGCGCGCAGGCGAGCGAGATGAGAGAGCCATCTCGCCTCGACCACCCGCCCTCTTCGCCTTTCTCTTTTCCACACAACTGCAAGCGAAGCGATGCCTGTGAGTAGACCCTGCATCGGAAGGAGGCCTCCAGAAGGTCAGAAAATCGTCGTCTGACCTCTGCTGTTGCTGCTCGCTTTGGGACGCTTTCTCTCGCTCAGGCCTATCACTCGACCTTCAACGAGCTGGAGGACGTGCGCCAGGTCGGCAACACGTCCATCCTGCCCATCAAGTCTCGCTTCCGAGGCCCCGGTCCCCTCGGTTTGTCCTTGTGTCTGATGAGGAGCTCGTGCTGAAGGTTCAGGCATGCTGACAGCTCGCTCGTGGCCCCCCTTCCATCCCTTCAGCCGATCCATCTTCCCCCGACATCATCGACGAGACCCTCTCTCTCTTCCGGGCCAACTGCCTCTTCCGAAACTTTGAGATCAACGGACCTGCCGACCGACTTCTCATCTACCTGACGCTCTTCGTCTCGGAGTGTCTCGCAAAGATCGCCTCGACGAGGACGCCTCCCGGGCCAGGGGAGGCCAAGAAGGTCCTGACGACGCTGTCGCTCGAGAGCTTTGCGCTGCCCGGCGACGCTTCGTTCCCTCTCAACTCGATGTACGCTCCTCCAGGGAACTCGATGGACGCCGGTAAGTCCCCCTTGGGTCTCGCTTCAAAGCTGGGATGATCGCGCGAGGCTGACGCGCTCCCCTCTTGCTTCCTTGCCCTCCCGCCCCTTTGACGTCCATGCTGCGCAGATCACCTTCGGCAATACCTTACCCAAGCTCGTCAAGAGGTCGCTCAGCGGTTGCTGGAGCACCTCTACCCAGTGGGCGAGGAGTGCGCGCATCATCTCCTGAATCCGGACAGACGTTCTCGTAGGCTGACGAAACTCGCTTGTTATGTTGCTCCCTCCCATTCTGTAGCGGAACGCAGGCCGCCGTCCCAAGTAAATGGTGGATGTGCTTCACCAAGCGAAAGGGGTGCGATTTCCGGCTGCCTGTTTTACTGCTCGTTGGATCTTCAGCTGACTCGTACCTTGCTATGCGCTCGCTAGATTCTGGGGATCATAGACGCGCAGAAGATCTTCCTTCACCGCGACCTCTCTTCCTCCATTCTCACCTTCCTTTCGCTCTCGCCATCCTCCTTTACAAATTCGGTCGGGGACCCTCTCGATGAGATGATAGCCAAAACTCGGATGGAGCGGAGGGTCTGGTCGAGGGGAGGCGCTGGGGAGCGGACCGTATCTGCGAACTGAGAATCGAGAATTACCACGCTTGGGTACCCCTCCATGCTTGTCTCTACGAGTGAGAGACGCAACGGGCTCGAGTGTTTGAAGAGTTCGTCCTGCAGCACACGCTTTCGCCGGGCGAACTCTGCAATTGACCACGACCGCGACCTCCTTCCTCTCCCTCCTCCCTCGACCGCCCTCATCCGCCCACCCTTTCTCTCTTGCAAGCTCCTTCGCCGCTTTCTCCCTTACTCCTGGCCGACCCGTCCCTTCGACAGCGGCGCAAGGTCGCAACCATACCACCCCTCCGAGCTCTGGCGGCCACCGCTCTGCCGCTCGCTCTGAACCCATGGTCGGACCGGATATCGTCCAAACCTTCAGCGACACGCCCTTCTTCTGGTCTCGCAAGGACATTGGTCGACCGCAGCAGCAGGAGGACATCGTTCAGGTTAGTCTCGGAGCCGGTCTCGGGCTGGATGGAGGGATTGAGGACGAGAATGGTCGTCTTTGAGCTCCAGAGAGGCTGAAACTTCCCCTGCCTCGCTTTGCCTACTTCACCAGCCCCATTCACAGACAAGGGTCTCGTACTACTTTCCCAAACATGTCGGAGAGTACCATTACGGCGTGAGCATCCTTTCCATACAATTCGGCGGGTCGAAGGTTCGAGAGACTGACCAGGTTGGTTTGCCCTTTGCAGGAGAGGCATCCGATGAAGCCTCACCGGCTCACCCTGACCAACTCCCTCGTCGTCGGATACGGCCTGCACAAGCGCATGGACGTATTTTCGCCTCGAGAGGCAACTCAGGACGAGCTAGAGTCGTTTCACGACGCGGACTACGTCGACTTCCTCTCAAGGTCGGTCTGCCTAGCGCCTTTCGACTGGGCAACAAGACGAACGCTGACCCTCGCCTTGGAACGCTTTTCCAGGGTCACCCCTTCAGCACCCCCGTCCCTTCAAGCTCAGTTCCAGCAGTTCAACTTTGGAGACGACTGTCCTGTCTTCACGGGCCTGTACGACTTTTGCCAGCAGTACGCGGGTGCTTCACTCGCAGCAGCTCGCAAGCTCTCGCACGGCAGCACCGACATCGCGATCAACTGGTCGGGTGGGCTGCATCACGCCAAAAAGGGGGAGGCGAGTGGGTTCTGCTACGTAAACGACATCGTCTTGGGGATCCTGGAGTTGCTGAGGTGAGTGCTCGAAAGTCCGTCAGCCTCGATCCTTCCTTCCTTGACTGACTATCTTGTCGCAATTCCCTCACCAGGTTTCATCCTCGAGTCCTCTACATCGACATCGACATCCACCACGGAGACGGAGTTCAAGAGGCGTTCTATCTGTCAAACCGGGTCCTCACCGTCTCCTTCCACAAGTTCCACGGCGACTTCTTCCCCGGCACAGGCGCGGTCGACGAGGTCGGCAACGGCCTGGGCAAGTACTTCAGTCTCAACGTACCGCTGCAAGACGGAATCGACGACGAGAGCTACATCTCGCTCTTCAAGGCCGTCATGGAACCGACCATCACAACCTTCCGACCGTCGTCCATCGTTCTTCAGTGCGGAGCAGACTCGCTCGGCTGCGATCGACTGGGAGCGTTCAACCTGTCCATTGCCGCGCACGGCGAGTGCGTTCGGTTCATCAAGTCGTTCGGGCTGCCCTTAATGGTTCTCGGAGGTGGAGGGTACACGATCCGGAACGTCTCGCGCTGTTGGGCTTACGAGACTTCGATCTGCACGGAAACCGACGTACCGGACGCTCTCCCGCCGACACCCTACGACCAGTTCTTCTACCCAGATTTCAAGCTCCATCCGCCGCTCACCGGTCGAGTTGAAAACCTCAACACTCGAGCGTCGCTCGAGAAGATTCGGATCCAGATCCGCGAGACGCTGCGATACCTCAACGGCGCGCCCTCGGTCCAGATGCAGGAGATCCCGCCAGATCTGACGGGCTGGCTGGAAAGCGAGGAGCGGAACACGGAAGAGAAGGAGGAGGAGTCGGTCGGGACGGGCAGGGCGGGCGACGCGCGGCTCGAGGACGGTCACCGGGCGCGCAACGACTTCTACGACGCGGAGAGGGACGGCGAGGGCGAGCGGGTCAGCATGGGTGGGGGAGGTGCGGCGGGCAGGTCAAAGGGCAAGGAGAGGGCAACGATCCTGAAGTGAGGCGGACGAAGGACGTCGTCGACGACGCCTTGATACCACGGATAGAGATGATACCCTTTTGCTCTACTTTCAGATGTCGTGTGAAGGAGGGCATCAAGATCGTGGCGTGAGAGGGCGTGAAATAAAGTCTGTGAGTCGTGAGCATAGTCGAGATGGGTCGTGTGCGTCGTGAAAGTATGAGAATTATCTGCGTTCTAAGGGGAAGCGTGGGTCGTAATCGTGCGCGACGTGCCAAAGTGGTGCTGGAGGAGCGCGGTAGGGGTGAAAGGAAGGAGATGGAGGTAAAGTTGGAGATGACCCTGCGAAGGCCGTTGGCTGGAAGAGTGTTGAGGACGAGGGTGTGAAGCGGGGGAAGCGTGAGTCTCGACCGAGAAGGTGATCTGCATCTGGCGGAGGTCCAAAAGAGGTTGCCCTTTGAAAGGGAAAAAGAGGGGGTGAACGGTGTCAGAAATGATCGCAGAGGAAAGAATGAGATATGAAGGAGACTCACGTTGGATGACGAGGGAGAGGTCGGAGTCGGACGACATCTGTGGAGGACCCTAGTCGAGCTCCTTGGGGGATGCCGATAAAGGGAATTACTCCCTCTGAAGCAGCGGTCTGTCGCCAAAGCCTCTGATCCTGCGAGGGAGGCTGAGGTGGTGGTGACGAAGGGGCGGTTTTGAAGGAGTCGGTCGATTGATGGCGAGCGTGCAAATGTTCGCTACCAGATGGACTCCGGGACCCGTCGATGGAGCGACGATGCCCCCTACCGAAAGTTCCCCTGTCCGAAGAAAGGGTCGAGCTTTGGAAGGAGTGTCGCCAGGGAGGGAGGGGCTGCTGCGTGTCGAAGCGATGGGATGAGGCTGATGGGGCCGTTGGTACGTCCAGCTGAGGGAGGTCGAGCGGAAGCGTCGACGTACGGTCCGAGTGATGTCTGACCTGCATGCTAGTGCTGACAATGGGTCGTATTTCGTACCCAAGGTTTGGCTGTCTGTCGTCGTCCGTTGGTACTAGTCCGTACATATTTCGACTTGACCGCCTCCACGACCGAGTTGCTGAAACTGGTGCCGGAGAGTATCGATCTTCACCTCCAGCGTGAACGACGCGAGGAGCTGCAGACGACCGGGCGTACTGCTGGCCACCGTTTTGGTAAAGCGTTGCAGGGTGGCCCTCCCCCTCAATTCCTCCCAAGGCCTTCTCCTCCTTGGACCCTGCTTCCTTCTGCAAGACGCCTTCATCGCGCCTCCCACCAGTCAGGACCTCCAGGTCGTCGTCCCTCGTAGCATCTGGATTCCGTCCTCGAGCCTTGCCCCACATATACGACGATCCATCGGCGATCTCGTGCAGCAGGTCTTGATGGTTGAGGACGTGTAGGAAGGACGACCAGCGGGACGTCTTGAGAGAGCGGTCCTCTGGGCGGTAGATGCGGTCTGCCAAAGCGTACGTCATGTCAGTCTTCTTCCATTGTAGTGTTTCGGAGAGGCAAAAGAATAGTATGCAACCAACAGGTGAATGCCTTGACGTGTAGGAAAGCGAAGATGCACATTTCGAACGTTTCGATGAGCCTGAGGAAGGCACGAAGTGTCAGCACCGTAACGCGTCTTTGTCGAGTGACAGAGCTCCTCACTCACGCTAGGATTCCCGTCTGCAGGTCGACGGATGAAAAGTACGTCGTTGGCTTCAACCAACCGAAGGAGAAGATGAGCGACAGAGCGCTAGACTGCCAGAACATCAGAAAGACGAGGCTTTTGACGCAAAGGAACCTAGTAAGAAGAGGCGATCAGCGGAGAAAAAAACGAAGCCCCATCAGGGCAGAGGAGGCTCACTTCATCATCGGGTTGTGCGGTCGAAGGTCCTCGAGGACGACCATCGCCAACTGGAGGAGGCAATACATGGCGATCTGCAAGAAGATCAAGAAGCAAAATTCGCGCAGGCGTCAAATCGGGGAACGGCTCCCTCAGTTCGGCGAGAAGGAACTCACAGTGACACTGACGCTAACAACGACAAGGTCGTAGATGTAGCCGTAATAGAGAGCGTAGGAGATGTCGCAGTACAGGCCGACGTAGTTGAGGGCGCAAGCGGCGATGGTGGTGAGCGGCCGGATGACAACGTACTGGAGGATTCCCCACTTCATGATCTGCAGAAAGTAAAGACCGCTGGAGGGACGTGCTTTGACTGATCCCAACGGCCTGTGGAAAGAAAGTCAGGTCAGGTCGACATTCGATCCCAGGCGTCTGCGCGGTGAGGAATGCACCACATCCACTTCTCTAGCTTTACCCGACGAAACACTGCACGTTGAGAGGCAGCGTCTTCTCCGAGGTAGCTGATGAGGAGGTAGAAGAAGGATGCGATGATGAATGCCTGGAGAGTGAGAGGTCAGCCCGAGCTATCGCATCCTTTCCGACTCAGAGCAACGCACCTCGTAGCAGTCTGAGTAGGAAAGGATTTGCAAGATCAGTAAAGTTGCCCAGAGGATCCTAAAAAGAGATGTCTGAATGGACGGACCTCGGATTACATGAAAGTACAATGCTTCGTGGTAGAAGATATAGGAAAAAAGCGAGCAGGTAGCGTACATGGGAACCATCAATAGGATCCTGCAGGATCACGTCAAACAAGGATGGTCAGTCGAGTCCAAGAGAAAGGATGGTCAGTCGGACGTCAAGAAAGGATCTCCAAGCACATCGAGTCTAAAGAGCACATCGAGTGTCTGTGGACGCACCGGACCACTTGCCGTTGCTGGCGGCGGTCGGTGAAGTACGCCAGGTGCTGGAGGATGAGCCAGGCCGAAACGACGATGCTGATCAGGGCAAAGAAGCCAGAGATGATCCAGCCGACGTGATGTGCTGGCAGAAAAGGCGAAAGGCGACTGTCAGCCAACGTTCGAGCTCAGGGAAAATCAAGTGAAGAGGCACGGCTCACCCTTGAAGGTGAACGAGCCGTCCGAGTAGAAGGGCACAGGGTCCTCAGCCGCCTCCTCGTGCGGGCAAGTATGGTTCCCCCAGAAGGAGCTGACCATGCTGCGAGCCTGCGTGTGTACCTCCGATCGGGAGGTGGTCGACGTTGAATTTTGACCTCAAGCCCCTTGTCGTCCGTTTTCGAAGAGAGGATCAGCTTTCTTCTCAAGGTGCCTCCGCCAGCCCGCTCCCCTGTGGCTGAAGACCTCGTCAGCGGTCCAGAAAGGGAGCGTGAGCGCGGATAGGGGCTGTCCCTGGGCGCAAAGAAGGGTCAGTGCGCAGGCTCAAAGTAGGCGTTTGCTGACAGCAGCTGAGGGTCGAGCGCAGCTGAGCGCGAGCGCGAAGGCGGAGTTCAGATTCATACTCCGCCGAAGACGCGGTTGAAGATGACCTGTTGGCCATCTTTCCTCTCACCGACTGCCTGGGATGGAGGCCTACCTCGACACTCGACAAGCTCTCGTCAGGAAGGAACGATCACTCAGATATGACGCAGCAAAGCTGGCATCTCTGACCGAGGCGGAACGTCGAGTGAGCCCGCGCCGGACCCCTTCCCTCTGCGATCACGGCTGAGGCTGGAGCTGATCTGACGCTCTCCTTTCAAAGGCAGAGGACAAGGTCGCTGGGATTCGAGAACGGGAAAGGAAGGTTGTCTGGGATGCCGAGCCTGAGCTGTTTCCAGGACTTCACTTCTTGTGCGTCTCCTGCTCCCTTGCACCTCAGCTTAAGGCGCCCTCGGGTCGACGCTCTCGCCTGTCGTTTCCTTCGCTGAGGATCTTTCAAATTTAGGACTGCTTCGAATACGATTCAGCGTACAGAGCTCTTCAAGATCCTCCGGCGCATTCCCAAGGGATGTTTGCTTCACGGCCACATGGACGCGATGTGGGTGTCCGCCTTCCTCCGCCCTCCAGATCTCTTGCGCGCCTCGCTGACTTCTCCCTGTCATTTCGTCCAGGAACGAGGCTTCCTTCCTCATCTCTGCTGCTTTCTCTCATCCCGAGATGCACGTCGCCTCGCCATTCGGCCCCATCTCGGCCTCAGATCCGCTCCCCACCTGGCCTCTGGAGTCGCAGCTGTCTTTCAAGGCTCTTCCCAGGTCCTACATCGCCCCTTCCAGCACGGTCTTTGACGTGTCATACAAAGCCGGGGACTGGATCCCCGTCTCTCGAGTACGGGATGCGTACGAAGGAGGAGCTTCGGCGTTCGACACAGAGATCGAGCGGCTGATCACAATCGCACCAGGAACCGCCTACGATGAGTTCAACACGAGCGACAAGATCTGGACCAAGTTTGGGAGCACCTTCATCACAGCCGAGGGACTCCTTTTCTTTGAGCCCACGTACAGGGCGTACTTGAGGCAGCTCATCCTCACCGCCGTGGACGATGGCATCTCGTACCTCGAGCTGCGCGTCAACTTCCTTTCCAAGTCAGTCCCTCCTCTTGCTTGCGATCGGCGATCATCCGGACGCTGACCAGCCTCTTGTCTGACCATGCAGGACGATGGTGGACGCTTCTGGTCAAGACTCGCTCGGACATGCTGACTGGATCCGGATCTACGGCGAGGTTGTCGAGGAGGTTAAAGACGAGTTGCGCGCGAAGGGCAGAGGCGACGACTTCTGGGACGCCACGATCATCTACACCACGGTCCGGTTCATCGATAACGACGCATTGAAGGTAGCGATGGAGGACTGCCTGACTCTGAAGCAGAGCTTTCCTCATCTGATCCGAGGTCCGTCCACTTCCCGCTGTGTCACACGTCGAGCTTCTCGTCTCACCCCGTCTTTCCCTCACGCACAGGTTTCGATCTGGTCGGCCACGAAGACTCTCTCAATCCACTCAGCTTCTATCTTCCCACCCTCCTTTGGTTCCAAGAGCGCCAGAAGGAGCTGGGTGTCTCAATACCTTTCGTTTTCCACGCAGGCGAGACGCTCAGCGACGGCGTTGGGGCCGATCAAAACCTCTTCGATGCCGTTCTGCTGGGTACCAAGCGAATCGGACACGGCTTCTCGCTCAGCAAGCACCCGGAACTGATGGGCATTTGTCGAGATCGGAAGATCGCCATCGAGGTTTGCCCCTGCTCGTTCGTCCTTCCCTCCCTTCTTCTGCTTCCCTTTGTCATTCGTGGAAATGACCTTTTCCTGCAATCCGCGACGACAACAGGAACGAAGCCCTTCGCTACACACCCAGCATCCTCAACCACCCCCTCCAGATCTTCCTCAACAACTCGGTCCCGGTCGTCATCTCGAACGACGACCCGCAGGTTTTTGGCAACCACGGTCTCTCGTACGACATGTTCCAGATCATAAATGGATCCGAGGCGACCGGACTTGCTTCGCTCGGTGTGCTGGCCAGAGGTAGTATTGAGCACTCGCTGATGACGTACGAGGAGAAGGAGAAGTGTTTCGGGATGTGGGATCGTAAATGGGCTGCGTTTGTAGAAGAGCTCGCGGAGAACGGATCTGAATGAAGTCGTCGAGATGGCTTGAGTGTGCGGGTGTCGTGCAAAAGGGGGGTCATGACAGAAGCAAAGCAAGAAGGCGGAACTACTAGAGGAAGAAAGTCTTTCGAGAAGTCTCGAGTTTAGGCTGCAAGGATCACACGATTCGAGGTCAGCTTCAGACACGGACGAAGGGCAAGGCAAGGAACATAAAGCGACGAACCTTCCACTGCCACTCGAACTCTCCCTGCTGGTTCAAAGGTGGGATCTTCCTCTTTCCGCCCTTCTGAGGTGCCGGGTGCTCCTCCTCCGCATCCTCGTCATCCTCCTCGCCTTCCTGAACCTCCTTCTCGATAAAAGTCTCCTCCGCGTCATCACCATCCCCTCCCTCTGCTACCTCCTCCTCCTCCGATTCCTCTTCCGCTCCAGGTGCGACAGGCACGGCCGTGCTCGCCCCTCCAGTAACGGCCGGCAGTCCCTTTCGGAGCCACTTGAGCTTGAGCGTGAACCGAGGGCCGATCTCCTGCAGCGCCGTCTTCTCGATCGACTTGAACATATATCTGAACGAGCAGAACAAGCAGCGTTCAGTCAGCTAACGTAAGAGGGGACAGAGGGGTTCTGAGCGAAAGGGAGTAGAGGGACGCACCGGTGTCGTCGGAAGAACAAGAAATCTCGCTGGTTGTGCAGCGTGACGACCTGCCTACCCTCGAACTGAGGTAGCGGAGGGAACAAGCTTCCAAAGAGCTTTCCGATCGACATACCGAGCCGGGTCTGGAAGTTGTTGAGGATCAGCTCGGGCGAGTGGGCGGTCTGGCGGGCATGACCCGAGATCTGCTTGGCGAGCTGGACCGACGTGAGCTTGAAGAAGGCTGTCGGACCGTAAGGGAGGTTGACGATCGTGATGGCGTCTGATTAAGAAGGAAGCGGGGCGAAGGGTCGTCAGGGTTCAGCAGATAGGGGGGCCAGGACTGAGCGCCGGAGACTCACTGGGCACCTTGCGGTCTTCGTTGATGACAATGACAGCGTCGTAATCTCGTGCACTCGCCCAACGGGCTATCCGACCCATCTCGAAACCCCTGCGAGTGAAGGGAAGGCGATTGTCAGCATGAAACTCAGATCATAGCCCGGGCCCATGAGAGGAAATCAAGGCGCAAGCGCGACCCACCTTCCACCTGGCCGCTTGAAGAACTCTCCGCCAGGGAAGATGCTCTTGAGCTCCTCCGCAAAGGTGTACGTCTCCTTGCAGACCTTTGCGCTGGTCGTGATCAGGATCTTGGGGTCCTGTGGAGGTCCTCCGGGCGCGGACCTCGAAGCTGGGATGGCGTCGATTCCTCCATCCTCGGGTCGACCTCGCTCCTCCTCCTCCTGCTCCTCGTCGTCATCCTCGGCATCAGATCCAGCGGGAGCCGTAGAGCTTGAGGCCGCGGGTAGGGAGGTTAGGTGCGACGTTCCGTACTGACGCGAGTTGTCCAGGGTGCGAGGGACGTTGGCTTCCAGTCGGCGCTGCGAGGCGGATCATCGAGGATGAGGGAGCAGGTCGTCAGTTCCAGCTGGATCATGACCCTTGCTAGAAGGTCCGTCGATGAGAAGGCGTACCTTCTTCCTCTCCTCTCCGCCCTCGCCCTCCTCCTCGTCCTTCTTGACCGCCATCCTGCGCTTGAGCTTCTCCTGCGACTTCTGACGCTTCTGCTTTCGGTACTCATCGGACCGCTTATAGGCGTTGCCGATCGAGGCTGGGTTGACGGGCATCCTGGCGAGCGATACGGTTGAGTTGGGGTGGGAGGGCGGGCTGGGGTCTGGAGGGTCGAAGCGCAGGTCGACTCCGGGGGCAGCAGGTTCTGGTCAGTTGCTTCCGAATTCAGGCGGGCTGAAATTTAGGGTCCGAAGAATCGGAGTTGAGCTTCAGTTCACTGCGGCAGAGGACGAGCTACTTCGACCTTCAACCCGATCTTCCTCACTCTTACACTCCCAAATCCCTGCAAATGGTAGTACTTCGGCCCTCGACGTCGTCTCCTCTCTTTCCGACGGGCTCGCTCGCTCTTCCCGCCGCAGCCGGTTCGGATTCCAAGCCGTACATCTTCTCCATCACCCCAGCCGGCCCAGCGAGGCTCATCCTCTCGCACGGGACGCCCAACCTAACCATCCTCGACCGGAACAGCCTGAACATCGTCGACACCTGGTCGGCGGACGATCCCAAGTCGGAGGTCAGCTCGGTCGTTGTCGGTCCCTCGGGCCAGGACGTCTGGACGGCAGGCAAGGACGGCGTCGTCAGAACGTGGGACGCGAGGGTCAAGGGTGGACGGGCGGGCTCAAACCAGAAGGGCATGCGAGGTCAGTCTCCAACTGTGGTCAACGAAGGGAGAAGTCGCTTATAGGCCTTGCTTTGTGACAGTGCCGGGCGGAAAGACGACGCCTCTGCTATCGCTCGCGTACGCTTCGGAGCACAACCTGCTCGCAGCAGGTACAGAATTGACCAACCACGAGGCATCCATCGTCTACTGGTAAGCTTCCTTGAACATCCAATTAGCTCCCAGTACGGAACTGACCTGCTGGTTGCGATGTCGTAGGGACCCTCGTTCACCGGCCAACCCCCTGTACACCCACACGACGATTCACTCCGACGACATCACCACTCTCTCATTCGCTCCTTCTTCTCTTCATTCTCTGTCGCTCCCCCTCGAACCTTCCTCACCATCCGACGAGCCTCGTTCAACACCTCAAACGTCCGCGATCCTCCTCTCGGGCTCGACGGACGGCACGCTGTCGCTCACTAACGCAAAGGAGAACGACGAAGACGAGGCCCAGCTCGGAGTTGGAAATGTCGGCGTCAGTGTGGCTGAAGCTGGCTGGACGGGTCGTGGATGGGAGGTATGGGGGAGGGACGACATGGACGGCGTCTCCGTTTGGGACGCTAGCGAGGTGAGCCTTCCCAACCTTCTGTCCGCTTTCACCCTTCAGCAGGACACTGATTGTCTTCGTATCCCAATCTCCTATCCTAGTTCACGGTCAAGGCACAGGAAGCGACTCTGCGAGTCGCGACTTCCGAAGAGACCGACCCTTCTCGAGCGTGGAACACCGACTACCTCATCTCGCTTCTCCCCGCTCTCCCTTGCACCTCTACCATCCCTCTCAGTCTGGTCGGCAGCAACGAGTACGTGTCTTCGGCAATCTGACTGGTCAGAGATTTGGTGCTGATGTTTCTGCGGGTTTTGTTTTTTCTTTCGACCTAGGGGACATATGGCTCTGGTCGACCGGAAGGAGGAAGAGTCGATGGCCGTGCAGTCGAGACTCAACAGCACGCACAGAGGTCACCGGGACGTCGTCCGGTCATCCTTCTACAGCTCTGCTGTACGTATCGCCTCCTTTTTAGACTACGCAGGACGTGGACTGATGCCCTTTGGCGCTTCTGTCGTCCGTCCGTCCTCTCAGTTGGGTCAGCTTTTCACTGGATCAGAGGACGGCGTTCTCTGTTCGTGGACGCTTTATCCGCCAGCTCAGGCAGACGTAGAGATGGACGACGAGGAGGTCGACCAGGGCGGTGCTATGGCGGAGGACGAGGAGCTCGGCGGGGGGAGCAAGAGACGGAGGGATGAGGATGCGGAAGTGCTCGGCGGGGATGGAGGGTGGGGAGGCATGAAGCGAGGCAGGAGGGATAGATGAGCAGCGTTATTCTTTTCTTCTCCCGATACGGCCCCCGTTCACATGCTTCTCTGAGCGACTTGCGCAGATGAACGACGGGCAGCGGTCAAGATGGCTCATTTCATCACGAAGAGAGATCTGTCTAGTTGCCCCATCCACCAGGCAAAAGCAGAGCGTCCCTCACCTCCCCCTCCCCGACCAAGCCCCTCTCGTCCGAAGCCTCGATGAGGACGAGCACGTCCGCGCCCTTGACGCTCGCCACCCTGGACGACCGCTGACCGCCCGTCGAGCGCACGACGGGGAGGGAGGACGTAAAGCTGAGCTTGCACCGGTGGAACGTCGGTCGGTCCGCTCGAGGGAATGAGTGACCCAACTAGGAGAAGAAAGAGTAGAGGGAGACTCAGTGTCCTTCTATTGAGAAGGCGTTGGCCATTCAAAGGGGGTTGAGACGTACCATGACTTTGAGCTTCTTCAACTCCCGATCTTCGGGCTGGTACCCTCCCAACCCCCTCAAAGCCGGAACGACGAACGCGTAGAATGTGACGAGGGCCGAAGCGGGGTTTCCAGGGAGGGCAAAGAAGGTCTTGGTCGTCTCGTCGACGAATGGAGAGGGCGAGAAGGGGATGGTCGCAAACGTCGTCGGCTTGCCCGGCGCCATGGACACTCGGCCAAAGTGGATAGTTGCGCCGAACGAATGCTCAAGGAGCGGCTGAAGAGCGGCATTCCAGCAACCGTCAGCGAGAGAGGAGAAGGGGGTGAGAAAAGGGTGTTGGGACGGACCTTGATGAGGTCGGCCTCGCCCATCGAGGTTCCTCCGGTCGAGATGACCACGTCGGCTACCTCCAGCCCTTGTCGCATCGCCGCTTCGTGAGCACCCGGTCTGTGGAAAGACGAGAGCAGATTCGTCAGCGGCAAGCAACACAGACGGGCGCAAACGAAGAAAGAGGACTAAACTCGTCCCGAACAACTCCCAGATCGACAACCTCCCACCCCATGCTCTCCGCAACACTCCTCAGCGACGGTCGGTTCGAATCGTAGATGCCCGTCCACCCGCCGTCTCCCACTACGGCATCCCGGTGGGCCGCAGAGAGATCGACCAGCTCGGACCCGGTCGACAGGAACGCCAGCCGAGGCTTGTGGAACACCTTGACCTCGGATCGTCCAACGGTCGACAGGACACCCACCTCTCCCCCTCCAAATCCAACCTTCTCGCCCTGCCGCATGACTTCCTCCCCTTCCTTCAGATCCGACCCGGGCAGCCTGACGTTCTCGCCCGCCTGAACGCCAACGAGGACGTTGATGACCTCCTCCTCATCTCCTTGCGCAGCGGCAGAGACCAACTCGGTGTCTTCGACCATGACGACCCCGTCCGCCCCGTCCGGCACAGGCCCGCCTGTGTTGACCCTCTCCACCTCGCCCTTTGCCAACGGCCGTCCGCTCCCTCGCGCTCGGACGCGGTACTCGCCCGGACCGTCGGTTGAATGGACCGCGTATCCGTCGACGTTGGTCGACTTCCACAGAGGCAGGTTGTGGGGTGCGACGACGCTTTCGGCGAGGACGTGGCCTGGCAGATGGCCGTCGATGGGGACGACTTCGGTTCTGAGGGGGATGGCGGAGATCACGGACTCGATGAGGGAGGACGCTTCGGCCAGGGAGATCATCGGGTGGGGGGATTGGCGTTGGCGGCGGGAGACGGACGTTCCTGGAGCGGGGTGTTGGTGGATGGAGGAGTGGGGTCGGACGGGGTGATGATGCGTGCAGCAATGATCCTGGATCGGAGGGGGAGACAACGACGTAGTAGACGAGTCCGTAGTATCCGGCTGAGAGGGCGTGGTGGGTTCGATGGCGACTCGGGGGCCATGGATCTTTGAGTGCTCGGCTTGACTCGACGGCGAGGGATCCACGACCGACAAGACGTGGGCCAAGATCGGACCCAGGACGGCCATCCCGTCCTTGACGCCTCCACTGCTTCCGGGCAGACACACAACGAGAACGCGTCGACTCGAGATGGGGCAGGTGATGATGCCGCACAGGGGATTCGACAGGGCTGCCAAGGGAGTCTTGGACAGGCCATACGAGGTGAGGGCGAGAGCGAGGGACGGCAGAGGTTTGCTGAATAACGGTGCGATGGCCTGCAACCCACGCGGGAAAGATCGTCAGTCCCAACGACTTCTGTTAGAGGAAACAGGGATCGCACCTCAACCGTCACATCTCGACTACTCATGCCTGTCCCGCCGGTCGTGATGATCAGCCTGACGGGCTCGACCATCTCACCCTGACCTCCCGAAACCCAGCCCTCCACCGCCCGTCGAATCTCTCCCAGATCATCCGAGACGACTCTCCGCTTGACGTCGGTGAAGAGGCCGAGGGCGGGGTCCTGGAGGCTCGACGCGATGAAAGGTCCGGTCGTGTCGAGGGACGAGTCGAGCGGGCTTGCTGCGGCCGTGTCGGAGACTGATCGCGGCACAAGAATTAAGGTCAGCTTCTGGCTTGACGAGTAAGCACGCGTCTTTATCCGGAGGCGCACCTGTGAGTACGGCTGCCATCGTTGGGGGAAGCTGGATGAGATGGTTGGGGAGGAGACGGCGTTGGGGCTGGGGGTCAAGGTCCAGAGGCGCGCGTAACCCTAGGTTTGGGCCTTTCGCTCGGGCAGGCGCGGCCAGGCTACAACGACAGGTCCCCCCCCCCAAACCCCCTTTACTCCTCCCTCCTTCCCTCCCCCCGAAGACCCTTACTCGCTCCGACAGGACCCTACTCGTTGCTACTCTCCTATCTATTGGCTGCCCACTCGACCCGCTTGGTGTGCCAGGTCTCAGCTCGTTTGTCTGCCCTCCCTCCGACGCCTGCCCGCCCTCCGCCGGTGACGACGTCTCTGCTCGTCCCACTCCTCGTGTCCCAGCATGCAGGTCCGTCCCCACTCCCACCCAATCACACACACACGCTCAGCAGCTGACCTCGAGCCCTCTTGCAGTATATCTCTCGAGCGTACCAATACTACTCGGGCATCAACCCGGCAACGCTCACAGGCGCGATTGATGTGATCGTCGTCGAGCAGGAGCCAGAGGTGCGTCCGCTCCCTCCCTCCCCACACGTGCACCCCAAACACGAGCCTCGTCCGGTCGCTGACCCTTTCCTATGACTCTTTGCTTCCCGATCAGATACCGGGAGGGGATGCGATCCTCTCGTGCTCGCCGTTCCACGTCCGGTTCGGCAAGCTCCAGGTCTTGCGCGCAGGCGAGAAGCGGGTCACGCTGACGGTCAACTCGCAGCCGGTCCCGTTCTTCATGAAGGTCGGCGAGCAAGGCGAGGCGTTCTTTGTAGTCGAGACGGACGAGAGCGTGCCGGAGGAGCTGTTGACGAGTCCGTTGATGCAGGCGACCGATGTGAGTGGTCTCTCAAGCTGCTCGGGCGGTTCACGTGCTTGCAGAGAGCAGTATCGTTGAACTGACCAGCTGCCCTTTGCACATCTCTTAGCCCTCCAAGCAGGCGATTGGACCGACAGCATCAACACCGGACGGAAACAAGACGAATCCTCTACCGTCGCCGCCAAAGGAGGAGGGTGTGGACGACGCCAAGCGGAGGCTCGACGACCAGAAGTTCGGGGTCGTGTCGGAGAGCGACCGGACCGCAGCTTCCAAGTCTGCAGGACCTTCACCCGTGCGTTCTTCACTCTGCGTCGCCACTGACACTCCGACGAGACTGACATGCCGATCCTTGCGCTCATCGCTCGTACAGGACGAGCCCGATTTCCTCGACCTCGACGCTCCCTCCTCCGCCTCCGCCCCTACGACGACCAACAACGGATCTCCACAGCTCAGCAACGCCTACCCCTCCCCACCTCCCTCTCCGCCTCTCGACCCGTCCTCATCCGAAACCGCAGCGATGAGCAAGGAGCTCGAGGACGGGAACATCCCGACCAAGGAGGTGCCCTACTCGGTCGACCCCGAAAAGGCTAACATTGCGCAGGAGACGACGTCGGCGGGCATCCCGTTCCCTAGTGCAGATGATGGAGACATCCCGGTGGACAGTGCGTTGGATGCTCAGGTCGAGGCGGAGGTGCTGAGGTCTTATTCGGTGCGTTTCTCTCGCGCGAGTCTCACCACCGCATTGAACAAGACTGATCATCCTCGTTCTTGCTTTCGCGCGTACAGGAGGCTCCGGAACCGGCTGCTCATCCAGGCCAGGCGTCTAGCCCTGGAGGTGACCCGTCGAGTTCAACACATTTTGCCAAGAGCTTGCGACTCTCTTCCCAACAACTCGTTCGTAGCACCCCTGACCACCCCTTTTATCATTTTCGAAAACTGATCCGCTCCCCTTCTCGAAACTTGCAGAAAGCACTCGGTCTCAAGAAGGGTGCCAACACGGTCACGTTCTCCGTCACTTCGTCCTACTCTGGCATGGCGACTTGTTCGGCGCGCATCTTCCTTTGGGACTCGACCGACCACATCGTCATCTCCGATATCGATGGAACGATCACCAAGTGCGCTTCCTTCCTCTACGTCTTCAGCTTCCTATACGTTTTCAGCGTGTTGTTCCACTTGTTGACGCTGGACTGTCGATTTTGCTTGCTGCAGGTCTGACGCACTCGGCCACGTCTTCACGGCCATCGGACGAGACTGGACCCATCTTGGCGTCGCAAAGCTCTACACCGACATCGTCAACAACGGCTACAAGATCATGTATCTGACCTCGCGGGCTATCGGGCAGGCCGACTCGACGAGGGACTACCTGAGGAACATCAACCAGGGGAGCTATCAGCTGCCTGAGGGTCCGGTCATCATGAGTCCTGACAGACTGATGACTTCGCTACATCGGTCAGATGCGCTCTATTTAGCAGTTTCTCAGATAATCAAGACTGACGATTCCCTCTTTGACATTGATCCTGCCTTTTTGCAGAGAGGTCATCCTTCGCAAGCCCGAGGTGTTCAAGATGGCTTGCCTGCGCGACATCCAGCGCCTGTTCGGCCAGGGCAAGACAGCCTTCTACGCCGGCTTCGGCAACCGGATTACGGACGCCATGTCGTACCGGAGCGTCAACATTCCCAGCTCGCGCATCTTCACGATCGATTCGAACGGAGAGGTGCGGATGGAGTTGCTCGAGTTGGCTGGTCATCGATCTTCGTGCGTCTTTGCCGCTTCCCTCCTTCCTCCACGTACCAGGCCTGACCCGACATGGTCGTTTGTCCGCTTTAGATACATCTTCATGAACGATCTGGTCGACCAGATGTTCCCGCCCGTGCACGTGCGGTCGAATCCAGAGTTCACAGACTTCAACTACTGGCGAGCCGACTCGTTCATCGACGTCCAGCTGCCCGACTTCTCGCCTCCCTCGCCAGCCTTATCCGCTCGGTCCGACACCTCTGGTCGTCTATCCGTCTTCCGCAACTTGACGGGCTCCCTGCGAGGATCACGCTCGTCGACGCCCGTGTCAGACGCCCCGCCGGACAAGCACGCCCGACACGCCTCGACCTCGAGCGGACCCTCGAGCCCGCTCTTTGGACCCGTCCTGACGTCCGATTCGGAGCTGAGCGAGGAGGACGAGGATGAGCTTGGAACCGGGGGCGGTTCGTCCGTCCCTTCGTCACCTGCTGCGGCCAACGAACGGCGTCGGGCGAGGGCGTCGAGCATGCCTGGCTCGTTGCCCGACGACGGGTACCTGAACGAGCGGTTCGACGAGTTCAACCTTGACGACTCGGGAGACCACCAGGAGGAGGACGGCGGGGAAGGAGAGGAAGGCGAGGAGGAGGAAGAGGAGGATCAGTTTGACGACGACCTGCTGGCGACGGGAGAGATGGGTAGCGTGCCGTTCTGATTTATTTCCTCCTTTCGCCCCTTTCCTTTTAGTTTCTCCTTCCTGCACTTCACGACTCCCCGCTACCAGCACTTACCAAGGACACTCGCTCTCACTAGACCAATCTTAACCACCCCCATCGCTCTTGCTTGCTCTCCAATTGTTCTCTTCTTGACCAGTACCCCGCCCCATCAGCCCCGCCTTCCGCCATCTTGACGCATCTTTCTCTTTGACCGACTCGAACCTTGTATCACAATGAAGCACCAGCTCCCTCTTCAAGCAGCGCTGGGTGGAGGACTTCGCAACCTGTGATCTCGCGAGCTTGAAGAAGACCTCGCACCCTGCCTCTGCCCAACCGCAACAGGTCCTCTAATTGGGGCATTATACACGCGCAAGCGTCTCCCTCCTAACCCGACTCTTCCTCTCCCTCTCCCTCCTACATCCACGTCTATCCTGATCTAAAACTCGACCTCGTCCGACTGCTTGACGCCGCCCTTGTCCGAGTTGAGGATCGACAAGTACAACGTCCAGAGCACTCCGCACGAACTTTGGAACGGCACCTGACAGAGTTCAGAAGAAGACATGTTCAATCTCGTCAGACAAGCTGAGCAAAGAGGACAGAAAATGGGCAGAGGAGAGAAGGGTGGGGGATGGGAGAGTGGACGCACTCTGTAGGCGAGCGGCATGTACCGGAAGTTGACGAGCTGGATGAAAGGCCAGACAGTCCAGTTGGCCAAGATAGCGGGAACGAACATCTACCCGATGGCGCGTACCATCGAGGGAGGGGCGGTCGTCAGTCCAGTCCAGACTCAATCTTCAGGAGCGCTGGTGGTTGAGGAACTCACGTCCTGGTATTTCTCCTTCAACTCGACCGTCGTTCGACCCTCCATGATGCCCATACTGGCGATGAACAGCACCAGTCCAATCGGCGCCATCACGGCCTGGTCGGCCAGCACTCGCTTCCCGAGCGCGGCGAGCGACACCTTGGGCTGGGTCGCTGATGGCGGAGGGACCTTATTGAGTGGCGATCGGGGAGGGACCGAGGGGGTGAGCGTCTTGGAGACCGACCGGAGAGGAAAGTTCTTCTCTAGGATCTGGAGAGGGCCGCACACAGACACGCAGACGAGGAGGTCAGGATCGGTTGGTGCGCAGCGGAGAGAGAGACGATGGACTTGGAACGGACATTGTTCCATCTGCCGACTGGAGGAGAGTTCAACGCGAGGAGTCAGTGTCAAGCTTCCTTGGACAAGAGATGACCCGAGACGAACTGATGGGACCCATTCCTACTCCAAAAGCGACGAACCGCAGCGTGCGAACGGGATCGTAGGGTGCTGATCCGTTCGAGCTGTCGTCCAGTAGCTGTAGAGCCGAAAGCGACCACATCCATCAGTACCCTGGCACGCCTTGGACATCTCACAAAGTAGCAACGCACAAAAATCTGAGTTGATTGAGCCTATCCGATTCCATCAAGTGTCCATCCAAGGTCAGCTTGGATCTGTTGTCGGGCGATGGAGGGGTAAGGGGGGAGACGCACGACAACGTCTGCGACGCCCGATAACGCGCCATTGGTCAGAGCGAGCGTGAGTCCGGGTGCCTTCTGAAAGCTCGAGTTGTAGAAGCGCGAGAAGGCGTAGAGGTAGGTCTTGACCATCGTTTCCCTGTGGAGACAGGTAAGGCAGAAGAGGAGGGAGGCGAGTGATGGTTTACTGGACGGAGCTCAGCGGCCCTGACGATTTGGGACAATCGCCCCTTCCCCCTGCGCCCGACAGCCTCCCAGGTCCATATCAAAGTCCCGAGCGCGTGCAGAGCAGGTCATGTCGGTCCCCACTCCCAACCTGGAACATCTGTCGAAGAAGGACTACGAGGTCATCTACGATCCAGCAGGTACGAGCTCTCCCTGGCTTCAGCCCGCGCCGCCGCGCTTGCTCTCCGACTCCGTCGTGTCTGACAGGTTTTGTGCTCCTACAGAGGACAGCTTCATCCTACTCGACGCACTCGAGCTCGATGTTGAGGAGCTCCAGGCCGGTCCTGCAGGCAGGGTCGTGGTCGAGATAGGGTGCGTCTGCTGTCTTCCGCCCTGACAAGGTCGGACTTGCCTTGCTGACCCTTCCACCTCCCGCACACCTCTCAGGTCTGGCTCTGGCATCGTCTCGAGCTTCGTGGGCTCCATTCTAGGCGGAAGTCAATCTCGTGCGTCTACCTAGCTCTTCTTGATCTCCAGCGAGAGTAGTCCGGGCCCTGACTTGCCTTGCTCGCCCCTTAGTCTACCTGGCGACGGACATCAACCCACACGCTTCGCACTGCACGTACCTCACCGGCCTTCAGAACAAGGTGAGTCTCGAGGTTCAGGCCTTAGGGTTCAGAGATCGAAGCTGATGTTGCCTGCACGTCGTTTGCAGGTGCTCGTCAACCCCGTCTTGGCCAACCTGACTACGTCCCTCCTTCCCCGCCTGCGCCAAAAGATCGACTTGCTCGTCTTCAACCCACCTTACGTCCCTACAACATTAGAAGAGTGCGTTCGTCTATGGTCTTCACGTCTCCTGTGTCGAAGAGAGGACCATGGCGGGCTGACAAGAGTTTCGGGCATCGGAACGACTATCTGGACAGGTACGACCAGACCCAGTTCGCACCTGGAATCGGATCCACCTGGGCAGGAGGCGCAGACGGCATGGACCTCACAGGCTTCCTCTTGACTCAGCTGGAGGTCAGTCTCCCGTCATCCTCTTGAACCCCTGGCGAAAAGGCTTTCGCTGACGAAGGTTGCTACCGCCTCTTCTCTCCAACAACAGGAGTTGCTCTCCCCGCAAGGAGTCTTCTACCTGGTCGCCATCAAGCAGAACAAGCCTCTCGAGATCATCGAGCGAGCCAGGCAGTCTAGTGAAGGCCGACTGGACGGAAAGGTGCGTCCCTGCTCGACGACGTTGTCCCGGGTGCGCAACTAACACTGACAGCTTTGCGTCTTGCTTCTCTGACTGCGGTTGGATCAGGTGGCGCTCCAACGTCGAGCGGGAGGAGAACACCTCTTTGTGATCAAGATGTGGAAGACGAGCTCCTAAGACAAGAGCTGCCTTCGTCCTCCAAGCTTGCGAAAGGACGACCGTCATCGCTCCCGGGAGCGAAGCATCCTCCTGCGCTCGCCTTGTCACCTTCCTCGACTTCGACACATTGGAGCGAATGCTTCTGAGCGAGATAGGGTTTCCTACCAAGAGACCGCTCCATCGGATTTTCGCCGGGTGGTCGCTGAAGCAAGGGGGAGGGAAGACTGTCCACAATCCACCCTACCGCACCTTGACCCTGACATCGATGACGTTTGCCTTTGTCCGTCGTAAGGACTGAGAGCGGAACGTCTTTCGTACCTTGACGCGCAACCCAGGGTGAGGGGAAGAGGGGGGAGTTCTGCGCTGATGGGCAAAATGTCCAGTGAAGAGGGTGGAGTTTCGCACTAGACAACTTGTCCAGCAGAGCCGCCCAACCTAACACAATGGCCAAGGTCGCTGCAAAGGGCACAGTAGTTGAGAGCGATGCTTCATTGTCATCTTTTGGGGCTTTGTTGGTGGGTGGGGGGTTGTTCAAGAGTGAAGTACAAAGAGGGTGTGGAGGGGGGGGGGTGCCGGATGAGAGGACAGGCGGTTGGGGTGGGTGTGAGGGTGGGGCGAAAGCAGAGCACATGAGAAAGCAAAGGAAACAGTCGGTCGACCCTGCGAGAACCGAGGTGGGACATTATAAGAGGGGTGCGGAAGGTCTAGCGCCGCAGAGGGCGCAAGTAAGGGAGGGGGAGGTGAACGGAAAGTAAGAGAGTGGAAACGACGGGCCGAATTACTTCTTCTCCTCAGCCTTCTCAGCCTCAGGGGCGGGCTCAGACTCTCCGGCGGCGTTCTTGGCCTGGTGGACCTGTGGTTGGGCAAGGAGAGACAAGAAAGAACAGCAGTCAGCATCGGAAAGAAACACGAGAAAATCACAAGTCGCCAAAAATCAAAGAGGATGTTCGTACCTTGGAGAAGAGGCCCAGAGAGGCGTCCAAAAGTGCGTCCTTCTTGGCCTTGATCTCCTCGGCGGATCCCTCTCCCTCCTGTCCCTTCTGGGCGATCTCCTTCAGCTCGTCAATGAGCTTCTGGACGGTCTCGACCTCGGTCTTGTCAAGCTGGTCCTTGAACTCGTCCAGCGACTTCTGCGTGTCCGAGCAAGTGGAAGCCGATCCGACAGAGATCTCGATGAGCTCTCGCTTCTCCTTGTCGGCGACGGCGTGCTGCTCGGCCTCCTGCACCATCTGCTCAATCTGCGAGTCAGAGAGACCGGATGACGAGGCGATGGTCATGGACTGGTCCTTGTTCTATAAAGTGCAGAAGAAAAGCAGATGAGTGTGTCAGTGGGGGACTTTGGAAGCGAGTGAAGCCTAGGGGGTGAAGGGATGAGGAGGCGGGGGGGGGGGAAGCAGACATCGATGCCGATGATATCCGAGAACTCACAGTGGCCTTGTCCTTGGCAGAGACGTTCACGATACCATCGGCATCGATGTCGAATGTGATCTCAATCTGGGGGATACCCTTGTGAGCGGGGGGGATGCCAGAGAGCTGGAAGTTTCCGAGGAGCTTGTTGTCCCGGACCATGGATCGCTCTCCCTGGTAGACCTTGACCTCGATGGCGGTCTGGCCGTCGGCGGCGGTCGAGAAGGTCTGCGACTTCTTGGTGGGGATGGTGGTGTTTCGGGGGATGAGGGCAGAGAAGACACCTCCGAGGGTCTCGATACCGAGCGAGAGGGGGGTGACGTCGAGGAGGAGGATGTCGGTGACGGATCCGGCGAGGACTCCGGCCTGGATGGAGGCTCCGATGGCAACGGCCTCGTCGGGGTTGACTCCCTTCGAGGGGTCTCGACCGAAGACACCCTTGACTGTCTCGATGACCTTGGGCATTCGCGACATACCTCCAACGAGGATGACCTCTCCGACCTCAGAGGCCCTGGAGAAGTGGAGAAACAATGAAAGGAGCTTGGTCAGTTTCTGCGTGTCGTTGCGGGAAGGACTTTTGCTCTGAGCAAGGGAACGCACTTGACACCAGCGTCCTGGAGAGCCTTCTTGCAGGGCTCGACGGTCTTGTCAATGAGACCACCAACGAGCTTCTCGAGGTCGGCCCGCGTCATCTTCTTGTTGATGTGCTTAGGTCCCGAGGCGTCGGCGGTGATGTACGGGAGGTTGATCTCCGTCGTGGAAGCGGACGAGAGCTCAATCTTGGCCTTCTCGGCGGCCTCTCGAATTCGCTGGATGGCCATTCGGTCGTCCTGGAGGTTGGTTCCGTACTCCTTCTTGAACTCGTCGACGAGGTGTCGGACGAGGACGATGTCGAAGTCCTCTCCTCCGAGGTGGGTGTTACCGTTGGTCGACTTGACCTCGAAGACACCCTTCTGCATCTCGAGGATCGAGACATCGAAGGTTCCGCCTCCAAGATCGTAGACGGCGATGACGGACGACTCAGTCTTCTCGAGACCGTAGGCGAGGGCGGCGGCGGTGGGCTCGTTGATGACACGGAGAACGTCGAGACCAGCGATGGATCCGGCGTCTCGGGTAGCCTGTCGCTGCGAGTCGTTGAAGTAAGCGGGAACGGTGATGACTGCGAAGAAGGGAGGAGAAGAAAGAAAAAGGTCAGTGTTGCTCGCTTGCTCATCGGGCGCTTAGTCGATCGAGAAGGGAGACGCACCGGCGTGGTTGACCTTCTTTCCGAGGAAAGACTCGGCGGTCTCCCTCATCTTCTGGACAACGGCAGCTCCGATCTGCGAGGGCGAGTACTTCTTGCCCTGAGCCTCAACCCAGGCGTCGCCGTTCTCGGGCGAAGGAATGAGCTTGTAGGGGACGTTCTTGATGTCGTCCTGGACCTCCTTGTCGGTGAACTTTCGTCCAATGAGTCTGCAAGGTAATGAAAAGATGGCCAGAAATCATGTCAGTTACTCTGGCCTGCGTAGAAGCAATTTGAGCGAGGAGGAGGGCGCAATCAAGGCTGAGAGGAAGGGAAGGGAAGCCTGCAGACAGGGCGGACGAGGAAGGTACGTACCGCTTAGTGGCGAATAGGGTGTTCTCGGGGTTAACAACAGCCTGTCGCTTGGCGGGCTGTCCGATGAGTCGCTCACCGTCCTTGGTGAAGGCGACGACGGAGGGGGTGGTTCGTCCTCCCTCGGCGTTCTCGAGAACTCGGGGGGTCTGGCCATCCATGACGGAGACACACGAGTTGGTCGTTCCGAGATCGATACCGATGACGGGTCCGCTGACCTTGCCGTTAGACATGGGTCGCGAGAGGAGAGGAGAGCACTGTTTAATGTGGCATAGTGGAGGGAGGAACGAGAGGAAGGTTAGGGAGGAACCGGTACACGACGATCAGCTCAAGCTCCGAAGGGGTGCGAAAAAAGTGAGGGTGGGCTGAGCTCGAGTTGAGCCCAGGAGCAAGAAAAGAAAACGCACTCGGAGAGGGAGCCTCGAGGACGATGCCCGGGCGGTTCGAGAGACGGCGGAGAGCATTTCTGCGAGAGAGAGGAGAAGAGAAGAAAAAAGAAAAAGTGGTTGGTAGGTGGGTGAGGTGGAAATCGGGCTGAGGCCTGCGAAAAGGGGGCGAGTGCGGCCGTCCGCAAAAGAACTTGCGAGACGCACAAGTCCAAACTTGCATCTGCACTTTTCTTTATCGGACTCTTGCTCAGACTCCGACCTGGCGACACTCCGTTTCAGCCCACCCTCTTGCAAGCCTCGTTTTCTCAGCCCACAGTTAGTCGCACTCATCCTCGCTTCTCCGGATCAGACTTCTGCTGACACTCACCCTACCCTCGCAGATCCGAACATGTCTTCCACCGCTACTCCCTCCATGATGTCGTCCATCAAGCTCGCCTCTGACGGGTCTATCGAGATCGTCAACCAGCTCCTGCTCCCGTACGGCCCTCCTAGCTCGCAGTCTTCAACCTTCTAGGCTGACCCTTACTCTGCTCTACTGCTAGCCATGTCGTCGTCTGGGAGAAGATCGAGACCATCGAGCAGGCCTTTGAGGCCATCAAGTCCATGAAGGTCGGTCGTCTACGCACGTTCAGACCCTCGTCCTCTTCGAGACAGACGCTCACGTCAGCTTCATTACCAAAAACACTCTGCCAGATCAGAGGAGCACCTGCTCTTGCCTCTCTCGCCGCTCTCTCGTTGTCCCTCTCGCTCGCTACGGCCCTCGCGACGACCCCTCCTCCGGCGTTCCTCAGCACGCCAGAGTCGTTCCTTGCTCACCTCGAGCAGACGACGTCTTACCTCAACTCGGCCCGCCCGACAGCGGTCAACCTCGGAGAGGCCATGGGAAGGATGAACGCTTGTGGAAAGGAGGCTGTCGCCCGAGGTGCGGACTTGTTGGACGCCGTCAAGGCCGTCGTTGAGGCTGGAAAGGAGGTCCGTCAATCCAACTTGCTTGTAGATCCACTTACTCTGGCATCTTCGTCTGACTTTCTTTCAACTCCGGTGCCATACATTAGGTCCAGAACGAGGACCTCGCTCGAAACATCCTCATGTCGCAGCACGGAGCCGACTGGATCTCAAAGGTCACCGGCAAGACGTCCGACGTGAGTCTCAACCCAGGCTCGTCCGCGTCCACCTACCTTCTGAGGTCTGCTCGAGCAAAGTACCCTGACACACTCCTCTGCTTCTTCGCGAGGTATTGTAAAGATCCGAATTCTCACTGTGCGTCTCAGGCCCTCTTCACTCGCCAGTTGAGCGAAATACTGACGACCCGCTCTGTCGTCCGTCACAGGTCTGCAACACTGGCTCGCTCGCCACATCCGGCATGGGCACAGCGTTGGGAGTCATTACCAATTTGCACCAGACGGGCCGACTGGGTCGAGCCTTCTACACCCAGACCGCACCTTACCACCAGGGTGCGTCCCCTTCCTTCAATCAACCCCCATTTTCTGCCCCATGCTGACGAGAATCTATACTCCCCCCCACTTTCCTTTCCTGCACTGGACTGGAACAGGTTCGCGTCTGACCTCACTCGAGCTCCTCACCCTCCAGATCCCCTCGACACTGCTCGCCGACACCATGGTCGGCTCCCTCTTCCAGCACCACCAGATCGACGCCCTCGTCGTCGGCGCTGACCGAGTCGTCGCCAACGGAGACACGGCCAATAAGGTCGGAACTTACAACGCTGCTGTTCTGGCTAAGCGACATGGAGTCAAGGTGGTGATTGTTGCGCCCGAGACGACGGTGGACCTCAACACGCCTGAGGGATCGCTGTACGTGCAACCTCGTCTACTCTAACGCTGCCATCCACATCTCCAGCTCTCCCAGCGCCTATACCGACAACTAGAGCTCTCGCTGAACCTCTACGCTCGAATCTCGTCCCTGAAGGATCCCAATCGAGCAGCGACCAGCACAGGAGCTATGCACGATCTCGGGCAAGCTCCTCTCGGTCAATGGCCAGGCCCAGTCGACCGACCTGAGCCAGGTCAGCTTGGCCTCGGTCCAGATCACGCCTAACGGGGTTGGGTCGTTGGAGTTTGCGCAGTGCTACAAGTGCGTTTCCCTCTCCTACCTTCTCTACTTTCTCCCCTCTGTCGCTCGGCTGGGATCTGACCTACGCTCCCTTTCCCGTCTCGCCCCCAGCCCTGCATTCGACGTTACGCCAGCAGAGCTCATCGACGCCGTCGTGACCGAGACCCGGGTCGTCGAGAACGTCGGAGGAAAGATCAACATGGCTCGATCTTAAGTTCCTCGAGCCCCCATCCACCGGAGCGCGTACTGTATGGATGGCAGTTCGCCCCTAGTTCACCTTGACCTTTGCAGCGCTTTTTGAAGCCGAGTACTTTGTGAAGAGGGGCAAGCGAGGGGCATGGTATAGAAATGTGGGGGTTTTGCGTACTGAGCCAGCTTGAATGGAGACTCTCAGACGAAGCGAAGGACGGGTGCAAGCGGTTGCAAAAGGAGGGAAAAAAAACGAGACGAACAGAAGAAAGAGAGAAGGTCTGCTTTTTGTAAGACAGGTCCGGTTTATGGGAATGGAAAGCAGGCAGAAGTGCTGGAACTGGGCAGGGATGGGTGGGGATAAAGTAGCGGATGGATGCGTAGAGTGAAAGGATGCGATTTCCAAGGTTTACTTGTCCGTTTGAACGAGAAATGGCCAAAGGTAAGGAGGAGGGGGAGAGGAGGGGACGGGGAAGGGGGCGGCGGGCTGGGAGGGGGACACCTGCTTAGACGAGGACGGCAAGTCCAGCGCCAACGACACCGACCCAGGCGGCACCGGCCAGAACAACCTGTGCGACTCCGGCGCTCGTGCCTCCAGTCTGGGAGGCGGCGGCGGCAGCACTGCTGCTGCTGGCAGCGGCGCTGGCCTGGGAGCCAGTCGACGCCGCCGACGACCCGGCCGAGGTGGACTGGTTGGCGACAATCTCGCCAGAGGTCTCGGTCGAATTGCCGAAGAGGAGGGAGGAGGCCGTCTCGAGGTACGACTCGGCGATGGTTCGACCGTGGCACTCCTGGACCGACTTGAGCGAGAGCGAAGGGTTGGTTCGCGAGAGGGCTTCGGGAAGGAAGTGGTAGACGGCGAGGTCCACAGTAACTGGGTAGAGGTCGTGCTCGAGCGTGATAAACTAGGGCAGAAAGGAGGGAGGGGAAGGAGGCGAGTGTCAGTCGAGAATTCACGTGAAGAAGGGGACAAACGTAGTGAGCAAGAAACGTACTCCACCGTCAAGCTTGCCGAGGTTGGCATCGAGGAAGGCGACCCACTCGCTGTAAGCCTGGGTCGAGTTGATCTGACCGGCCGCAACGTTGAAGTCCTGGGTGTCAAAGAGAAGTTCGTTGTTGTTGCCATCGTCGACTCCGGTCCACATGACGGCCTGGAGGTTCATCTGGGAGGCAATGGCTCGAACTCGGTTGTCAATGTCTCCCTCTGATGGAAGAGGACAGTCAAAAGAACAAGAAGGTGTCAGTTGCTTTGTCTCCCTTCTCGTGAGGCAAAAGAACGCACGAGGAGGTCGGAAGGTGAGGGTCGTGACGCCGGTGATGTCCTTGATGAGCTTCCTCGTCCATCCGAGCTCGGCGACTATCTCCTCGTTGGTCAAGGTCGTCAAGGGAGGGTGACTCCAGGTGTGTCCACCAATCTCGTGTCCGAGGATGTGCTCCTGCCTAAGAATGTCGGGCTGGCCGAGCGCTCGGGAACCGATAACGTAGAAGGTCGCCTTGAGGTTATTGTCGCCGAGGTAGTCGAGCAGGATGGGCGTGTTGAGCGAAGGTCCGTCGTCGAACGTCAGTCCCCAACTGTCCTTCTCCGTGCACTCGACGATGTCGGTCTCGTCGGTGCATTGTCCCTGTTTGCGAGCGGGGCACACAAGACGTCAGGCTTCTCGTCTTCAGATGCAAGAACCAAAGGCTGAGCGCGCGCGAAACTCACACACGACCACCAGCTGCAACGCGAAGCAAGACGTCGAGGTTGGTGTCAGACTCTGAAAAACGAAAAGTGGAGTGGAACAGGGAAAACGCGCGCACCATCGGTCCTTGTCGGCAGAAGCGGCGGCATTGTTCTCGCACAAGCTTCCTCCGCCGTTGGCCGTGTTAGGAGTGTAGGTAGGGACCTACAGAGCAGCGACGATGAGGAAGCGTCAGCGGTCTTGACTTGAGCCTTGACGTGCGAACAAAGGAGAATTGAAAGGAGGGCGACTGCGCGCTCGACACGCGATCCAAGCACCAGAGCAAGAGGAAAAAAAAAGTACCTTGGACCAGTCGATGGCCGCGATCCAAGCCTTGACCTCGTCCGAGTCGGTGGGAGGGGTGACATCCATCGAAGGGTAGGCTCCGGCAGCGTAGGTGTCTGAAGGCGACAGGAGAACCACAAGAAGGGAGCAAGGGTCAGCGACAGGTCAAAGAGAGCAGCTGCACGCGCCCCCGAGAATAGACCAATCAAGCATGCAAGGTGTGGGGGAACGTACACGAAGGAAGGGCGGGAGCGTTGGTGATGCTTGGCTGCTGGCCGGCCGTAGGGGTTGCCGTGAGGGGGACAGCGACCGTGGCCATCGACGCGTGGATGCTCTCGAGGGGGACGGACGATGGAGGCGAGGTCGAGGTCACAACACCGGTGGCCGCGCCGGCGGCGGTGGGGATGGACGAGACGTCCTGTCGACGCATGCGGACGTGCTCGGGACGGTAGTGAGCTCCAGCGCAGGCCTGGGCGAGAGGGATAGAGGCCGCCGAGAGGACGACGAGGGATTTGAGGAGAGCCATGGAGGGCGAAGGGACAGGCGCGTCGGAGAGGAGGAATGGGACGCGAGTCGAAGAAAGCGAGCGCGATGGAGAGAGCGAGGAGCGCAGGAGCTGGACGCAGGAGAGGGCAGTGGCTGGGTTCCGAGCAAGGAAAGAAGAGTAGGGAGTGAGGGTAGAAGGACGAAGGGACAGGAGGGAAAACACAACGCCCGCCCCTTGTCCTTCCTCTTCCGCCAAGCCTTTAGCTGGGAGTACGGTCACCCTCCCCCTCACCATTTGCACCTAACTCCTGTCACCTCCTCCACGGGAACCACTCGAAACAGACACGTCGGACAAAGAAACATGCACATCGTGCAAATGAAGCAGCTGCAAGGAAGTGAGGGATGCAAGCTTTGCTTACGGTCGACCGTCGACAGGCCTGTCGGAGTTTTGGCGCGCACACTGACAGGACGAGACGAGAGACGTGCACCCCCATCTTGACTTCATCGAAGGCTCGAGCGAACTGTCGGATCAACTTCATGAGAATCTCTTTCGTAGAGATGCGACGTGTTTGGGGAGAAAGGGCGAGCTCCCAGGCGAGCTCGACTGTCGAGCTTTAGCTGGCTCCTGGTTGCCACTCTTCTCGAGTCGTCCACCCCATGTTAGAAGCGCGTGAGATAGCTCGCGTCTTAGGAACTGCACGAGCAGCTGGACAAGGCCTCTACTCGAAAGAATTGAAGTGCCATGACGATCTGGTTTGAGGGTTCCCGCTGCTGCGCGGAGAGAATCTAATCGTGCCACTCCAGAGTCGTTCGACTTCTGCTGCTCTACACATCCTCCTCCCTCCCTCGCTCCTTCTCTCTACTGTACCAACAACCACCCTCATCAAGACACAAAGTAAACTCGCTCGCATCTCTAATCGTTCCAGAATGCTCTACGGAGACGACCCATCCGACTTCTCGCTCTTCCTCTCCAACGACCCCTTGTCCGACCTGCCGCCGCTGTCGCCGACCGCCCACTCGAAGGACCTCCCGCAGACGGCCGACGACTTCAACTTCTTTCCCTTCCACCCGTTCGCCTCGGCCGCCTCGCCCAACGAGGGTTCCTCGATAGAAGGCTCCGGCTCGAGCGTCAGCAGTCCGCCGTCGAGCGTCGCCAGCGCCAGCGGAGGGGGGTCCTCCGAGACGCTCTTGGGTGGAGACGCTGTCGACGACCTCTTTGCCGGCGTCGGAGGGTTCGAACTTGGGTCGATGCAGCAGGGTGGATGGGACGGTGAGTTTGGAGCTTCGTCCTGGGGTCAGCAGGAGGGAGGGGCGGACCGGTCTCTGTCCAGCGACTTCTCGGTCGACTCGAACCTGTCTGACGACGAACAACAGCAGTTCAAGGCCGACCCCTTCGTCTCCGACTTGTCCGACATGAACCTCGATTTAGGCATGGACGTCAACGACTTGTCGGCCTTTGCATCCATGCCTCCCTCTACGGCCGGAGGCGGATACCCTCACCAGCAGCAGCAGCACCAACCGCTCGCTCACTCCTCGAATCAGTTCCACCCGACGACGGCTCCAGGTGCCGGCATCCCTTCCTTCGTCCTCTCGCACATCGAGAACAACCCTCAGTTCCCTTCCAACCCTCCCAACGTGCCCCAACAGTCGGTTAAGATCGAACCCAACGCCCACTTCGCCCTCCCCTCGCAACCGCCTCCGGCCCAACCGTTGACGTCGTCTTCCGGTCTGCTCAAGCGCAAAGCCTCGTCTCCGACACCCTCGTCGTCTTCGTCCAACGCCGGACCGAACGCTTTGGGTGGCTCGCAAGGAAAGCTTGTGTCGGACCACAACGCGATCGAACGCAAGTACCGTGACAACATTGCCGACGCCCACCTCAAGCTGAGGGACTCTGTGCCCGTCCTCCGAGTTCTCTTGTGCGTTTCTCAATCTCGCCACCTTGACTGCCCCGGTCTTGAATCCTTACGTCTTCTTTCTGGCCCTCTTTCGCAGCAAAACCTCCACTCACGTCACCCAGCAGCTCGACACGCCCGACCCTCTCACCGCCCTCATCGACGGCCAGCCCCAGGAGTCCAAGCAGGGAAAAGCGACCGTCCTCACCGCCGCTCGGGACTACATCTTTCTCCTCCAGCGAACGCGGGCGGCCGACCGCCGGTACGCCCTCTTTCTCGAGGGCCGACTTGGCCTCCCCCCAGACGGTGCGCGGGAGGAGTTCAACGTGCTCGACCGCGAGCGGGGGGAGGAAGGGGACGTTTACCTGAAGGCACTTAAGGAGGGGACGCTGTGGAAGAGCTTTCCGCACTACTCGGACCAGGACGACGAGGGTGCGTCGGCCGGGCCGAAGAAGAAGAAGGCGCGGGCGTCGGGAGCCAAGGCGAAGGCCGCTGGAGGCAAGGCTGGGAAGGAGGCTGGAAAGGTCGTGTTGGCGCTTGGACTGGGCGTTGGAGTTGGCTACCCGTTCGTCTCCGGTCAACCGTCCACGGCGGCCACGGAGGTTCCTGTCGGAGGAGGACGCATCGTCGGACGGCGGCTGCTCACGGTCGTCCAGGGACGCACGCACGCTCAGAACGTGCTCGCCTTCCTCGCGATCGTCGTCGGCGTCTGCCTCGTCGTGTCGGTCGGTCGATCGGTCTTCGGTTCAGCCCTTCGCAAGCGACAGGAGGAAAAGGAGGAGCGCCTCCGTCGAGCGCTCCATCTCGAGGAAGAGGGCGACGAGGCCGAGAAAAGAGTCTCCTTGAGAGAAGCCTTGAACATCAAGTCGACGTTGGCGGTCGTCGGTCAGTTGATGATGAGCTCGCTGGGCAGTGCTGTGGGCCCTTCAAGCGCTGTTGAGGCCGATGTGGAGACCAAGGCTTGGGTGCGACTGGCTGAACAGAGCCTTCAGATCCGTACGTCTCACTCCGTCCGTATCCGTTGACTGGCTCCTTTGCTGATGAGAGGGTTCTTGTCCGAAAACAGCGACCGACCTGAGGACATACCTCTTCCTTACCCTCCTTTCTCGACGCCTCCTCACTGCTCTCCCGACGACCTCCAACCTTTGGTCGCAAAAGGATCTAGCCAAGCACCACGCTCTGATCGCCCTCCTGCACCACGCCCTGGCCGGCAACCCGACCATGCCGCCCACTCTCGCCACTCGACACTGGATGTCCGCACGCGCTGCCGACCCCGACAGCGAACCGCTCAGGCTGTCTCTGTCGAAGGCATGCACCGTCGGACCCGTCTTCGATCCCTCGTCGTCGGTGTCCACCCAAGGCGCGCTGGAGAAGATTGCCGAGCAGCTCATCCTCCGAGACCTCAAGGCCTTCTGGGCCGACGTTATGGATGGCCTGTCGCCTGCTCGTTCAGCCGTTCCTTCGTCGCCCACCACGTCCGTCACGTCCGACTCTACCCTCCCCAAGACCACCTCGACCCGCTCGGACCCTTTCGCCCACCTGCTCGACAATCTTCTGTCAGCACCCCACCGAGCCTCTCTGACTCTCGAGCTGGAGGCGCTCGAGCGGTCGACCTCGCAGGGAACTGTCGGCCGGCAACTCGCCGTTGTCTCGAGAGGTGTTTGGGCGGTGATGGATCGCGATTCCAACAGGGTCAAGGAGGCAGTCGTCGGCTTGCTCGGTGGAGAAAAGCTCGGTGTTGCCGCGCAGGATTTGCTCAAGTTCGTCGGTGTCAAGCTGCCGGTCTCCGAGGACGACGACGAGGTTGAACCGACGAACGAGCTAGAGAGGGAACTCAACCTCACCCTCTCCTTCCTGCTGTCCTACTTCACGGCCCTACGACTCCTCTCTTCCTCTTCATCGGCCACGGCTGTCAACAAGCCGCTCCTCTCCCAAACACTCCACGCTCGGTCTCTTCTTTATCAGCTGGACGCTCTCGCTCCGCAAGAGTCGGACGAAGGTGAGAACGACGAAGAGGACAGCGCGAGGGAGAAGTTCGGGACGACGTTGTTCACCATGGGTCGGTGGGCGGTCGGGTGGAAGGCCGACAGCGACGACGACGACTCTGGCTTCGAGGAGTGTTTTTAGGCCCCGACCAACCCCTGTTTCCTTACTGCGATCCGTACGCTTCTGCTTGATGCTCATGCCCTTTGTATCACACAATAAGCTCGTGTACTGCAGAAAGAGCCCATGACCATCGCCTCGTCATCCGGTCTCTCTGACTCGCAGATTGAGCAGATGGTGCAGGAGGCCGAGCAGCACGCCGTCGCCGACAAGGAGAAGCGAGAGCTCATCGAGATCTCTGTCGGATCGGCTTCCACTTGCTCGGACACGCAGAAGTCGCTGGACGAGTTCAAGGACCAGCTTGACAAGACCGAGGTCGAGACCGTCCAGAAGCTCATTGACGAGCTGAAGGAGATCGCCCAGAAGGGACAGGAGGGAGAGGGATCCGCCGAGGAGATCAAGGCCAAGAAGGACGCACTTTTGGACGCCTCTCTGGGCCTCTTCTCCAAGGTACGAACATCCTCTTTGATTTTTGGCGACTTGTGATTTTCTCGTGTTTCTTTCCGATGCTGACTGCTGTTCTTTCTTGTCTCTCCTTGCCCAATCACAGGTCCACCAGGCCAAGAACGCCGCCGGAGAGTCTGAGCCCGCCCCTGAGGCTGAGAAGGCTGAGGAGAAGAAGTAATTCGGCTCGTCGTTTCCACTCTCTTACTTTCCGTTCACCTCCCCCTCCCTTACTTGCGCCCTCTGCGGCGCTAGACCTTCCGCACCCCTCTTATAATGTCCCACCTCGGTTCTCGCAGGGTCGACCGACTGTTTCCTTTGCTTTCTCATGTGCTCTGCTTTCGCCCCACCCTCACACCCACCCCAACCGCCTGTCCTCTCATCCGGCACCCCCCCCCCCTCCACACCCTCTTTGTACTTCACTCTTGAACAACCCCCCACCCACCAACAAAGCCCCAAAAGATGACAATGAAGCATCGCTCTCAACTACTGTGCCCTTTGCAGCGACCTTGGCCATTGTGTTAGGTTGGGCGGCTCTGCTGGACAAGTTGTTCAGCAGCGCAGGACTCCGCCTTCCCCTTGCCTCGGGTTGCTCTCCAGCGTCTCTCTAATTCTGGCGACTTGTGATCTTCGCTCTGGAGTTAAAGCAAGAAAAAAAAACCCCATCGATGGGACAATGCATGATGAGGAGCGAGGAGCGTGTTCAGCAGCGCGATGCCCCGCCCAACCTTGCTCGCGTCCCGTCGACAAGATGGGTCGAAGGCGAGCCGCACAAGGACTGTTCACCTGCATGCGGATGACTTTGCTCTCATTCCTCTTCTTTGTCGGGTTCAAAGGGGGTTGCAAGATTGCGAGGGAAGATGAACATGGGTGATCGCTCAATCGTAGTTGGACGCCGTCTCTCGTGCTGACTTCGCCGCCGTCGGCTTGAACTCGAAGCTCTTACCGTAGTCGAACAGAAGCTGAAGACGAGAATGGTCAGAACAGGAAAGTGTCAGCGACAGTCGCTGCTTGGTGGCTGACTCCAGCGAGGATGAGGAAGGGGAGGAGGGCGGGGGGTCATAAGCGACATACCTCCGTTCCTCCCTCAATGTGGTCGAGGGCGAACAAGGCAATCCGGTGCTGACCGAGGACGTGGATGACTGGGAGTACAGCAAATCCAGACCTGTCAGACACAAAGAGGCAAAAGAGGAATTGTTCGGTGTGGTATGGGACGTACTCCTTGGGTAGCAGTTGGCCTCTCCTGGCCTTCCAGACCGCTCCCTCCTGCGAAATTCCGCATCCGGCTGGTTGATGAACCTCGAGTCGTTGCCTCGTCGCTGAGCGTCGACGGCCTGGCTGAAGTTCAAATCGAACTGGTAGTTTCGGTGGCCTTGTTCGTAGATGAGCCCTCGCTTGGCTGACTCGTGCTCGGAGATGATGTCCCCAGTGTACTCTGCAGCGAAAGAGGAGGTGAACAGGTCAGAGAAGGATCGAGTCGGAAGGTTGGAAGAGGCGTGGCTATCGACGTACCGATGATCAGGTCTTCCTTGTCCGCCGTTTCGTCAGCGGCCAGATACAGCCCCAAGCCGTGCTTTGAAGGGCCGACAACAACCCTCTTCCGGTGTCCCTGCTGGATCTGAACGTTGTTGCACGACCCACCATCCGTATCTGTGGTTCAACGTAGTCAAAGAGGACTCAAATCAGGCTCGGCAGTACGTGCAGAAGGTTAAACTTAAAGGGGAAAACGCACCCCTTGCTCCGCAGCTCCCGCAAAGGAGCGGATCGCACTCCCTACCATCCTGGAAGCACTTGCACGACCTCGTCTGACACTTGGCCGTTCCCTTGCCCTTGCAGTTGCAGCCCGGGTGACGTCGAGGGCAGTCGGATGGTGAGCAGTGGCAGTTGATCGTGCAGTAGACCTTGTTGCGGTGGCATTCGCACTCGGCGACGCTGCAGGATCCTTCGTGGTTGCACGGTCGTGTTCTAAACCAGACCAGAGCGAGCGGAGCCCAAGTGTCAGTCTCGAGGATCGGCGAACAGAGATTCGGATGTTGCGTCAAGACGTACGGTCTCATGTGGGCCAAGTCTGAGAGCGTGGCGAAACAAGCCTGCGAGTCAGCTTCAGATACGGGACGGACAAACCCCTCAAAACGCACCGAACGGCGGCCTTTTGTTGTTGTTCTTCAACGACCTCCTGAGTGGGATCGTGTGAGATGGTCGAGGCTCGACGAGGTCCATGATCTTGCATCGATGGATGAAGTACTGGAGTGACGAAGGTGGAGACGTTGTCAGCAAGGGGTCGTTGAACTGAGAGGAGGACGTCTAGCTCACATCGAGGCAGGTGTACTTCGGCAACTCGAGGTCGTCCACCAAGATGTCGACCATCTTACACGGGAAGAGCGTCGGCATCATCTGGATGACTCCCATAAGCTGTTCGATCTCCTCGTCCGACCAGTTGGGGGTGCTGGTGACCTTCTCATGGAGGACCGCTTTGAAGTCGGGCGCCTGCAGGGAAGAGGACCAGCAAGATGTCAGTGTCCTCCTCGACAGCTTGATCCGAGAGCTTTGTCCACGCACCTTGCAGTCGAATGACTTGGTGAAGCAGTCCGGTCCACACCCCTTCTTTTGAACCTTGAGAAAGAGCTGGTGGACGGTGAGCGGATCACCTTTCTCCTTCGGGTTTACGTACGGCCCGACTCCCTCCCAGAACGGAGCTGCAGAAGTTCAGATGTGGAAAGTGTTGTGAGAGTGAGTACTACATCTGCAAGGGGATCTTGAGACGAGGAGGAAGGGTACGGACTGTGAAGCTGGCAGTCGTACTCTCCACAAGAGGGCTCGGGGCAGAATGTACTCTCAGAGTCCCTCAAGATGCCGATGTGCGTCTTCTCACCAGCGAGCCACCTGTCGTCGATGAGCTTGTGTCGGACGTTCTCGCCCTCTGGCTTGGGGTCCGGTACGGGGAAGAGGTGCGACGACGGGTTGGGCTGAGGGAAACGGATCATGTCGTTGTGGAGGGGCATGTTGGTGATCTCGGTGGTCGTCGATGGGAGGAAGCCCAACGAGTCGATGTACCGCAGCTCGATGTGAGGGTAGAGGTGCAAGACTCGGTTGAGGTACTCGTAGCAGATGCAGTCGACTGTATGAAACGTCCATCGAAGGTCTCAGCCAGAGCAAGCGCAAGGTACAAGGTACGACACGAGGGACACGCACCAAGTGGGAAGTCGTCCGGTCGCTCAGAAATCTCGAGCTCGTCAAACAGCTCTTTGTACGCCTCCCGGTTGAAGAGAATCGTTTCGCTTTCCACGGCGAACGTCGGCTCGTAGGTCATGGTCTGGGTTGCAGATCCTGCCAATGGATCAGTACACCGGCTGGAGTGAGAAAGAGATGAACCGAGCGACGTACCTTCTCCTCTGGGATCGCAACGAGCCGCTTGACCGATCGCGCAAAGACGTACGGCGGCTCCTGCAGGACCTCGCCCTCGTAACTCGGCTCGCACACCTTCGTTGCACTCCACTCCTTCAGAGCGAATTTGCCCGACACGCAGGTGATGTCCCTCAAGAAAGCGTCCTTGTTCGTCGTACAACTGTCTCCTCCGCCCAACCACGCTTTCTGACTGCCCGCTCCTCCTCCTCCCGCCGGGCCCATGGCAGAGTCCGACATGTCGTCGTCGATGACGAGCATGTCCTCCTCGGGGTCAAAGTGGTTGTGGTGGTAGTCGTTGCTGGGCTTGGAGAGAACCGCAAAGTACTTGTCGCGGTCGGCCGTGGACGAAGGGCGGATGGTCGTGTACGTCGCCCAGAACTCGTCGTGGGTCTTTTTGTACAGGTCGACGAGCTCCTTCTCGAACGGTCCTTGAGACGGAGCGCACGACAGCCGAGACGCATCGGTCATGGATACGTCTGCTTCTGGTGTGGCTGACGGGGCAAGAGGGGCGACCAGACGGGGTGCAGTCGGACTAGGGATCGTCATGGCGCTGAGGGGGGCGACGAGGGATGAGGTCGAGCTAGACGCAACCGCATTGGGTAGAAGCGACTGTTCAAGAGACAAGAAAGTCAGTCATGGGTCTGCGCAACTATCTGGCAAGAAGACGAGGCTCAACGGACCATCTTGGAGGTCCTGTCGGCCAGCGATGGGCGGTCGAGAAGGTCCGTCGTGCAGGCTCAAGGCGGCCGGTCGACGGGCGGGCGCTCTGTCAAGCACAACGAGCCGAGTCAGTACCAAAAGCAAGCTGGCGACCACCAAGACCGAGCAGGCGAGTGCGCACCTCGAGCTCTAGGCTGTCGAGGATGGCTAGAGGCTGGGAGGGTAGCAGAGTCGAGGACGACGCGGTAGAGGCCGGGCTGCGTGCGGGGAAGGACGACGGACCAGCCAGTCAGCATCCTCTCGCACCACCACGTACGTTTTCGATACCGGTCTTGTCCTGCAGGAGAGAGCACTCGTACCTTGGAACGAGCCAGAAAACAAAATGAAGAGAGTTACAGGATGGGGAGAGCCGGGCAGGAGGAGTTCGACGCGTCGAACTTGTGATTTCGTCTCGCTCGCACCCCAACGTCGACTCGACCTTTTCTCTCGCTTTCGCCCAGGAAACACAGACCTTCCCCTGGATACTACGGACATCTAGAAGCGTGCTTCGACCCGGAAAGTACACCACCGTTTGTGTGAGAAGTTAGATGGCGCATCCCCCGCCCCACCAGCGTTTGTCCAACCTCCTCTTCTTCTTCGGCAATCGCATTGACAGGACGCTGACCGTCAGATCATCTGCCTTGCTTCTTAAGAGGGAGTGCCCTACACCCAACCAGGTTCTGCTCAGTACCAGGGCTATTCTCAGCAGGCGCCGCCGTCTCCAGCTGGAGGGCCAGCGTACTACCACCCCTATCCTCCTCCCCCGCAGCAGCAGCAGCATCACCCTCAGCAGCCTCCTTTCGCCTCCTCTCCATCGTACGGCCAGCTCCCAGCGCAGACAGGATGGCCGCAACAACCTCCCGCCCACGCATACCCTCAGCAGCAACAATATCCGGCTCACGGCGCAGCGCAAGGGGTCCCAGCTCAACATCAGCAGCAGTACCCAGCCTACGGCCCCCCAGCACTTCAGCCGTATCCTCAGCAAGGCCAAGCTCACTACCAGCAGGCTCAGCAGCTGCAGGGGGCCCCTCCAAGATGGTACCAGCAGCCTCAGGCCCAACATCCGCCCCAGCCTAATCAGGGTCATCTTCAGCAACCCAGTGGCTTCCCCTCCTCTCCGCCAACCAGCTTCCCATCTTCCACCAGCGTCCACGGCCACGTCTCGCAAGGACACGCTGTCGCAACTCCTCCTGGCGTGTACACTCCTCCTCCGACGGTCGTCCAAGGTTCAATCTCGTACTCTCCTGTTCCTGGGTCGTCTGCCTATCCACCCTCTGCGCTACCTACGCCTGGTCACCGCTGGTCCATCTCCAATCCACCCACCTCATCGTACGCTTCTCCCTCGCCCCCGACCTCGGCTACTTCTACGCCGCCACCTAGCGCCGGACCCGCTCAGCGCACCCATTCTCGCGCCGGAAGCCAGCCACGGTACCCAACCCAGAAGCCGCCCGAGTTGTCCCCCTTGCCCTCAGGCGGCCCTTCTTCAGTCTCTTTGCGGCATGGAGCAAGCTCTCGGCACCTCCCGGGTCCGCCTGTACTTCCAACCCCTCCAACACGGGCCAGTACCTTGCCGGCTGCGCCTGGGATGTCCGGTTCGGCCCCCTCGTCCTCGTACCACATCCCGACCTCTTCCTCCGACCTACACCGCTCACAACCTTCGCCTCGTCCGCTGTCACCTCAGCCTTCTCCGCTGAGCTCTGGAGTTGGTCGACCGCTGCCTTCGCCTCTGCCGAACGGAGTCCCTCCTCCAAAATCTTCGCCTTCTCCTCTACCGTCCATGCGACCAGCCTCGCCGCTCGCCTCTCCAGCGACGCCAACACCGACTCCACCGGCCCCGACGAGAAGCGCAGGTGGCCGACCTCTTCCGCGACCACCGGGAGGAGTTCTGCCGTCCAAATCTCTCGATCGAGGCACAATGGAGCTGAACGGCGGACGACCTACGAGCGGCGGACAGTGGGCCAGTCTGATCGGCGCACCAGCAGCTGGAGGACCTGCAGGAGGTATCGCCAGAGCTTCGACACTTCCACCTCTTCCTAGGCCGATCACCATCCCCTCAGACCCAGTCGCGCCTCAGGGTGTCCGCCCAGAGTCGCCAGCTCCTCTACCGAACGGCGCCGCGTCGTCTGGTCCTCCAGCTGCACCACCGACCATACAGCTTCCCGTTGCTCCTGCTCCTCCGGTCATCGTTGTTCCCGAGATCGTTCTCCCGACCGTGCCATCCATCTCCGTCGACCCCTTTGAAGATTTGACCCCAAAGCTCGCCCAGACGACCATCTCGCCTCGCATCATCACCCCTCCCTCCGACCCTGCGCCTCGGATCGAAGCTCCCACAACGCCCACTCAGAAGGGGACCAGCTCTCCCGCTGCGCCGTTCATCATACCGACCTTCTCCTTCCCCGAAGACCCTGACGAGCCCTCCTCGCCAGCGCACTCGCCCTCGTCGCCCGGACCAAAGATCTCCTTCTCCTCGCCTGGCAAATCGGAACCACCGCAGGCCCTCGTCGAGCAGCCTGCGATCGAAGCAAAGTCGTCGACTGCCGTGGTCGAGAGCGAGAGGCATGGACGGCCGGGAGAGATCGTTTGTGAGGCGTGTGGGGAGACGCTCTTGGGTCGCTTGGTCAGCGGGAACGGAGGCAAGTTCTGGCATCCCAAGTGCTTCAAGTGAGTCTCCATCTCTTGCCTCTTCTCACCTCGGCTCTGAGAACTGACTCCTTTGTTTCTTGGTGCGCAGGTGTACGACGTGCAACCTTTTGCTGGAGCACGTGTCGTCGTTCGAACACGAAGGCCAGCTCTACTGCCACTTGGACTACCACGAGGTGTGTTTCGTTCACTCTGAGGAGGTTCTTTGCAATCTAAATTGACAGGTTCTTTCCTTGCAGCTGTTCACCACGAGATGCTACACGTGCAAGACGCCCATCGTCGACGAGCGCTTCTTCACCATCAACGACCCGTCCCTCGGCACGCCTCGGTACTACCACGAGCTTCACTTCTTCTGCTCAGAGTGCGGCGACCCTTTCCTCGACCCGCACCGGTCGTCCTCGGCCGGGACCGAGAAGCTCGCCCACGCTCGTCGATCGGCTTCGGACGAGAACGAGGAGGACCTCGAGGCCATGACGGCAAACATCAACCTTTTCAAGGGACACCCTTACTGCGACGGGTGCCACATCAAGCTACATGCTCCCAAGTGCAAGGGGTGCAGGAAACCGATTGCGGGTGAGATGCTGGAGGCATTGGGCGGAAAGTGGCACGCAGAGTGTCTCAAGTGCGAGGTTCGCCCACTCTCTTTTTTCTCTGGCTCACTCTCCGGATAAGCTGACTCGCCACCTGCATCCCCTTTTGAAAGAGCTGCGACGGTCCCTTCGAGGGTCTCCGGATCTTCGAACACGAGGGAATGGGTTTGTGCGAGGGGTGCTTCAGCTTGCTCCTCAAGGCTGACTCGTAGGTAGATTCTCGTGGACACTGGACGCCTTTCTCTCTCCTGTTGTGCTCGCTTTGCTCGCTTGCTTGGAATGAACGAGACATTTCGAGCGACTATCATCGAATCAACGATAGCCACCTTGGTCTGCAACAAGCGAGCGAAGAGTCGGGACGTCAGTGTTTCGTTCAAGCAGGATAATGAGCAAGAGACAAAGAGAACTCACATCTGCTCCTTCCTCCCTGCGGTGTGCTCGTCCCCGTCGACCCAGAGCTGTCTCCTCTGCCGCCGCCACCACCACCGCCTCCTCCGGCCCCCCGACGGTCAGGCGAGTCCATCCAGGGAGTTCGACCGCCCTTCTTGCCCAGCCTCGACAGGAGTGAGTTGACCTCCTCATGTCGCTCCTTCTCCTTCCTCTGGGCGTCTCGCAGGTCGGCTCGAGTGAGAGGTTCCAGCGCGGACTTCTTGCCTTTTGATCCTGACGGTCCTCCACCGGTCGACTCAATCCGTTTCAGAAAGGAGGACGACGACGAGCCCGCGTTGGAGTTTGACGCCGACTGTTGAGGCGACGAACGAGAATCGCCGTTCATCCTCGCGAACGTACTCGGTCGGATGCCGCTCGCCGACCCGACGGCCGGTCCACCGCCGAATTTAAAGGAGAACTGCTTGGGAGGGTCGGTCTTGCTGCCTCGTTGGCTCCCTCTCGAGTTCGAGACGTCCGACCGGGTAGAGTTGCTGCGAGAGCGGTTGTTGCCTCCAAAACCCGACTTGCTGGGCGGCGACCGGGATTCGTAGTCGAGTCCGTACTCTGCCTCGAGCTGCGTGCCCGACCCGCCAGAGACAAAGCTGTCCTCCTCCCTACTCCAACCCTTCTCGTCCGACGTCCGTCGCTCCTTGCGGCTCCTCTTCTTGGCCGCCTTGGCCGTCTCCTCTTTCTTGCTCGCACCCCGACCCTTGATGGAAAAATCCGCGCGCGAGGGCAGGACCGACGGTCGGTCGAACCAGCTCGAGCCTCCCTCATCGTCGTCTCCGTTGGCGGCCGCTCGCGCCTTCTCGTAATCCATCGCCTTCTGCTTCTCCCTCTGCTTGCCCCGCCAACCAACGTTCTCCATGACGTCAGGCACGACGAGCTCGGCAGCCGTCGGTCGCATGTTGTGCCGCTTAGGTCGCGGTGGGCGTTTGCTCATCGACGGGCCGGTCCAGAAGGGCGAGTTGTGCGAGTTGTACGACGAGAAGGCGGAGAAGTCGGGTCGAGGAGCGCGCGAGATTCGAGGTTCGGGGCAGTCGTCGCCGTAGTGATCATCGCCGGCGCAGTTGTAGCACCACCCGTCCTCCTCGTCGTCCGGGTTGTGGACGAGGACGTCACCCTCGAAACCACCCTCCTCGCTCAGTTGAGTTCTGACGGCGAGGGTGGCCTTCCGGTCGTCGGGTGCGAGGTACGAGTAGATTCGCCAGAGGGTGGGACAGTTCTAAGAAGGACGAGCGGAGGGAACGAATTAGTTGTTGCACGAGAGAATCTCCAGTCGCGAGACTCACGTTGGCTGGGTGGACATCTGAGCCACATCGGTCGCACATAGGGCCAGCGTGTCGGTACTGCCGTTGGTGTCGAGGCGCAGGGCACTCCTTTGACCGATGGCCTCGGCCTCCACACGCGAAGCAGATGAGAGCGACCGGACAGTTGCGCGTTTCGTGTTCGTCCCTGGCACCGCAAGTCAGGCACTGAAGAGAGCAGCAGAGATTTGAGAGTCAGTCGGGATGGACCGGACGTGTAATCTCGGAAGGGTAACGTACAATGACCAGCTTGCACTCCCTCTGCACGTGTCCGCGCTCCTTGCAGATCGAGCAGACGATGTGCTGCTTGCCGACGGGAACAGGCTCACCATCCTCGCCGATGTCGAAATATCGTTGGACCTGAGAACGTCGCATTTCAGTCAGCCCAGCAACTCCTCACATTAGACCGAAGGACCTCTGGGACAAGGGAGAGACGTACAGGTCGGTCGTCTGTTCCGTCCAGGAACTCAATCTTTCCCAGATCGTCCGCAAACACCTCTGCCTCCGTCAACGGCTTGACAGCACCCTCCTCCGTCACGTCCATGTCCCCGTCTGCCGCGCGCTCGTCCGCCGCCTCGACGATGACATGACTCGGCAGCACCAGCGAATCCTCCGCCAATCCGTCCCCCTCCTTCTTGGAAGCAGTCGCATCGGGAGTGGACGTGCCGTCCTCCTGCCAAAGGGCCTTCTTCTTGACAACCTTGGGAGCGTCGTCAAAGAAGAATAGACCGGCCATGTCCTCCGGGACTGCTTTCGGTGCTGCTGCTGCTGACGGTTCAGAGGCGTCCGAGGCGGCAGGAGAGGAAAGCCGAGGCTTCTTGTTCGGACTGGGCTCAATCTTGTCGACGGGTGATGAGCTGCGCGAGCGAGAGGCTGATCGAGAGGAAGTGGTGGATTTGGAGGTCTCCTGCAGAAGGTGAAGAAGCAAGTGACGACGCTCTTTGAATCAGCGCTCGGTTCTGTCACGCATTCGACAAAGCTCGAGCAACTCACCCTCGTCATCGCTTCGACGAGAGGTACGTCGTCCGAGTCGGTGTCCGAGGCGAGGTTGATGGCGTCCTTGCTGCTGTCTCCGAGAATGTCGTCGTTCGTGAGGTCGATCGGTGAGGCGCCATTCGACGTCGAGGCCGGTGTTGTTGGCGGGGGGTCTCGCGAGACAGGTCTGCGCTTGCGCGATACGATGCCTGTCCGAGCCATCAGGGGAGGGAGAGCTGGGGTAGGGAGCGGGGCGGGAAGAAGCTGCTTGCCTTGCTCGACAGACAGCTGAAGCTGAACGGGCGGAGTGGGCTCAGCTCAATTACGTAACGCTTCAACAAATATTAAAGCCTTCCCCTTTGTCGAAACTCCGCCCAACACGACGACAAAGGGCACTGGCAACGACCAAAGGCACATCGTCCTTTGATGCTAATCGTAGTGCGCCCCCTTTCTGACCGCTGACGACCCTCTGATTCGGAGCGGTCCTTAATGAGAAGGACCACCTACTTGACCCTCTCCCTCCTGAACATCCACCCTCACTCCTTCCCTCCTCCCTTCCTCCCGTCTTTCTTCCTCACTTCGTCGCCGGCTTGACAACACTCCTTTGTTCCATCACAACACTCGTCTCAACTCCTCCTACTCCTACTCCCCTTCCTCCGACATACCCTGCACCACCCCTTTCAAGACCATGCTCGCACTGGCCTTCGTTTTTTTCGTTCAGTTGGCCGCCGCAGGTCAGCCCTGTTCCTTCACCCTTCCCTCTTCAAACCCACATCGACTGATTTGCCTGAGTCTTCTTCAGCACTTGCTTCGTCCTCGAGATACCTCTCGTCCGGCTGGGCCGGCCACGAACGCCGCGCGACGCCCGACGTGATCGCCTTCCGTTTCAATGCGACATCCATCGCCTCAGCAGGCGTGACGACCGAGTGCAGCCGGTTCGTTCTGTACGACATCACGTGCGGAGGGACGCTCCACACGGCCAAGTGAAACATGTGCTCGACGGACGGGATGAATGCCTACGTCCGGTGCGCCAACTCGACGAGAGTGCGCCAACTCAACGAGCGTCAACTCCAAGCAGGCCTTCAAGACGCTGCAGAGTGAGTCGCCTTCCTGTACCTTGTCGATCAAACACCCTTTCTAACCAACAGTCTTTCTTTGACCCTTCTACAGCCCTCGAGCGACTCTGCCAATCGTACACCCGGACCGCCCTACCCACGCTCTGCCTGACGGTCGAAGCGGCGACCAGCGACGCTCTGACCCCCGTCCGACTGCCCTCCTTCTGTTTCTCGGTCGCGGTCGTTCTCGTGAGCTCGTTGATCCTGTCGTAGTCCACTCCTCCTTCTCCTCCTCCTCCTCTGCTTCTTCTTACGGTCAATCGCTCTTCCTCCACCCCCTCCTCCCTCCGTCGTGTACAACCTTTCCGCCCACTGCAAGCAATCCCGTGTTGAACTCCTCCTCGCCCACCTCCAGCACATTCTCGCGAAAGTCAAGTGAAAGGAAGTCGTCAAATCGTCAGAGAGAAGAAGTAGGGGGGGGGGGTCGAGTTCGTTACAATACTGTCTTGCGTCTCCGCTCAGAGGTCCTTCTTGGCCTGCACCCCCGTCGATCGCCACTTGACCGTGTGTCGGCGGAGAAAAGGCCAGGGAGGTACGACGAGCTGTTTGGATCAAGTCAAGTAGGGTTCAGCAAGAGCTCTTTTCGTTGGAGGGGGGAGAGGGGATGCACGAGGAGAGTGAGGACGGAGCCGAAGGCGTAGACCGCGAGGGAGAACTGGATGTTTTGAGCTACGGCACCGACGACGAAAGCGATGAACTGAAGGCGACCAGATTAAGCTGAATCCAGTAAGCAATAGGAGAGGGGTTTGAGAAGAAGGGGAGCTCACCGCCCAGACGCTCAAGCTCGCTTGGGCCAGGCGTTCGGCCGTCTTTTGGCCTTGGTAGTCCTGCAAACATCAGTCTTGCAGTCAGCTCGCTGATCAGCAACCAGAACTGAGATGAAGGCGAGCTCACGATGGTGCCCTCGACGGTCTTCTTGATGCTGGCGATGAGGGACGACATAGGGTTCAGGAGGAGGCGACTGTCGCAGGGCACGAGATGGAGTTCGCGTCTCGAGTCTCGTCGACTTCTGTCCCTCGACCAGCAGCTCCTCCTCCTCCGAGAGCTCAGCGACAACTCAAGCTCTGCTCAACAGCTCGAACCAGAGATACATCGCGAACCCTACGAATACGGCGCCACATTTGTCAAAATCCATCGGTGGACCTCCAGCCCCGTCCTCCTCACCTTCGCCCAGCTCGCCGTCCCTCTGCCCTCCCCTTCCTACGATGGCTGCGCTCAGTATCCTCCATCTAGGCCCAAGGTCTCGCTCAACTTTGCTCGCGCTAGTCGTTCTACTCGTGCTCGCCAGTCCGGCAGCTGCTTCGTACGGCGACAACAGCCCTCCCTTTCGAGCCTGTCTCCAAACGTGCCTGACCAAGTGCTCTCCCTCCGCCGACTCCGTGACGACCTCCTCGCCCTTTCTCTGGCTCACTCACTGGACCTGCTCGGACGAGTGCAAGTACGACTGCATGACGGACCTGACGGAAGGTCAACTTACGCACCAGTTCTACGGCAAATGGCCGTTCAAGAGGTTTGTTGCTCCTCCCCTTCGTTCCTGCGCGCAGTCTTCGCCGTTTGCTCACGCTCTTCGTCCCCCCTTATGTGTCTCTTTTGTAGGTTCCTAGGTATGCAAGAGCCGGCAAGCGTCCTGTTTAGCATCGCGAACGGCTACATGCATGTCCGAGGGATCCAAGGCTTCCGTCGTCGGACCTCGCTCAAGAACCCGCTGCGCAGACTCTACCTGCTTTGGGGGTTCGCAGGCGTCAACACCTGGATCTGGTCGACGATCTTCCACATCAGAGGTGCGTACAGTCCCTTTCCAGTCACGCGCGAACTTCCGAGACTGACTTCCGAGACTGACTTTGTTTTGCTCGCCTGCAGACAAACCTTGGTCAGAACGGATGGACTACTTCTCGGCAGCGCTGGGCATCACCTACTCCCTCTTCCTCGCCTTCGTTCGCATCTGGCACCTCTATCCTACGCCCAGCAGGCCGACCTACTCGGTCTTCTTCCGACGGGTAGCCTTTATCGCTGCCAGCGCGTACTTCTGCCACGTCGTCTACCTTTCTTCGCTTAAGCGCTTCGACTGTGCGTCCCCTTCGTCCCTACTGCACCTCCCGTCCCGCCTTGCTGACCAGTCTTTGATCATGGTGGAATCACAGACGCCTACAATATCATCTTCAACGCAACGATCGGCATCTCACACAACCTCCTCTGGATGCTCTGGTCTTTCACCTCCTCCCTTTCCCTCTCGAAACCCCTCCCCCAACCCTACTTGTCCCCAACAACCTTCTCAGGCCACCTCCCAACGAACCGTTCGCACCTTTGGTTACCAGCTATCGTAGGCGTCCTCTTCATGCTTGCCATGGGATTCGAGCTGTTTGACTTTGCCCCTTGGTTCAGGACGTTTGACGCCCACAGCCTTTGGCACCTCGCGACGGTCGGGATCGTCCCCCTCTGGTGGAGGTTCTTGATCAAGGACGCAGTTTGCTTTGAGGGTGCCGAGGGACCCACTAGAACATAGATCAGACATGAAAAGCTTTCTGCCCGCCTCGTGCTCACCCTCCAGTCTATAGGCCTCGTTGGAAAGAATGGAGATCATTTAATTGAACTTTAGCTCCAGTTCGACTGGTGCTGACGACGTCTTGTGCTTCGCTTTTGCGAGCTCTTCCGCCTTGACCGCGTCTACGTCAACGGCCACGAGCCTCCTCGTGAGGATGTTAAAGATGCTAGGTGCGAGACCAACGGGAAGGGTGCGTCAGTCTTCGAGACGAAAATGCGAGGAGAAAGGTAAGGCAGAGCGAGCGCACCTTCCAAAGAACAGAGCGAGCAAGGTCGAAGTCATGATGATGACGTTGTACGGCATCGAAAAATCTGGCGTGGGCAGGTCAACAAGGACGTTGCTCGTGTAGATTCTCCGCGGCAGCCGAGGGTCGAGCGGGAACAGCACGGCAGCGCACAGCTCAAAGCCTCGGGAGGCGTCCGGAGGATGTTCGCCGTACTCGAGGAACTGCTTGAGGAAGGGAGAGTGGATGCGCGTCGTCGAGTTGGTTGGAAGGACGAGGTGCGAGAGGAGTGTCGTCGGGCGTTTGTGGGGGATCGAGGGAGTGTAGGAGATGGACGTAATGATGTCGTCTGAACGAACAGTTCACAATAGGTCAGAGGGAGTGATGCTGGGACGGTCTCGTCTAGAAGTACGCACCTCGGCTGATGCCGTTGACCGAAACCTCGCGTTCGCTCAACCAACCCCCAATCCACCACGGCCACTCTTCCATCAACACCACTTCTTTGGCAGTGCGTTCAGTGTTGGTGATGACGAGCTCGAACGCGCCTTCCGTTTGATCTGCCCCGAGCACCGTCCGACGGGCCGCAAGGGGGAGGGGCGAGTAGGAAGCAGCTGGGCGACGAGATAGGGATGGCCCTGGATCAGCTCTAGATTTGCACAAGCAAGATTGAGGGACTTACGATACGTAAAAGAGGACTTTGCGTACTTGAGCGCGAAATCAAAGGATGGGTCTGAAGCAGAGAGCGAGGCGAGGTGTCAGCATTCGCAACCCACGGTCGACCGAAGCGATTTGGAGGAGCAACGTACTCGACTTGAGATCCCAAACCTCGATCCCCCCTTTCATCGACTGAGATGGTGGTCCTTCGAGCGTACGATCGTCGGCCTGGTCGAGAAGCAGCCGCAGCGTTGACGAACGGGCAGGCGGGAACGGACCCGGCAAGGCCGCCTTGAAGATTTTCTCCATCGAAAGGTCTGCAGAACAGACAGTAAGGACCGAGATCGCGCTCAGCTCAGGACTCTCGCGTCCTCGTTCCTAAGATCTCGACACGTACCTCTCGCCCGGCTGCCCTCCTTCTGCCTACCAATCAAGTCCCAAACGATCTCAAACCCCATCTCGATCTTGACCTCCTCCTTCTCGGTCCAGACCTTGACCTTCATGGAGCTCCACTGTCCAGCGAGGACCCGGTGGCTCTTGAGGAGGCCGGAGAGGCCCGACTTGCCCTTGGAAGGGAGGAGTTTGAGGAAGGGAGTCAGGTTCTCTGTGCAGAGACCTGAGGGGGGCGATGTGGTGTGGTAGGGACTCGTTTCTGGCAGCAATAAGCGACCAATCGTCAATTGGAGCCTTAAAAATGAGTTCGATCGGTGTGTGGATGACGAACCTGTCGCTGAGACGAGATGTGGGATGTAAGGTCGGGTCGTGAAGGTGTTGGTGAGGGACTGCCCCAGCGAGGCACAGAACAGTCCAGAAAGAGCATGCGTGAGAGCGACGTGTCTCTCATCCGGACTGAAGATCATCCAAGGATAGAGGACTTGTCAGTGCAGCTTGTACAAGGATCGATGGGAGGAAGGGACGGACTTTGGCGCATCTCCCATGGAAGCCCACATCTCTGCGCCCGAACCGCCCGTCTCGCTCAATGGATAGCCCCATCGAGAGTGTTGCCACGTTCCTGAAGTCAGAGCGAGTTCGAACGAGTCTGCTTGGTGGTTATGGAGGAGCGACAAGAGGGAGGACGGCGCAAGCGTGTCGTGGGCTGAGTGCGAGGGAGGAAGGGATGAAGGAGTAAGAGGTCCATGATCAGGCTCAGATTCAACACAGATATCGGGCATACCAGAAAGCGACTCACACGAAGCTCCTGCTACCCGGGCGGTCGAGTTGATCGAAAAGGTAAGAAAGGCGTCGACCTTGCCGTCTGGGAGAGGACGGAGGGCGAGGTCCTCGGAGAAGGTCGAGCTCGCCCCTCGGACGGCCTGCGTCCCGAGTGACGACGAAGCCAGTAGTAAGACCAGACCGAGTGGCAGCATGGTCGAGATGCGAAATCCTACGACCAAAAGGTGTCGCAGGAGTGGGGGTCTGAATTCCTGGAGGATGAAGTTGGGCGGGAACTGAGCGTCCGTTCGTTCCTGCCCGACCAACGTCGAGCTCGACACCCTGGATCCCCTTTAGATACGCTCCTCAAGACACGATGTTCGCCCTGCCTCGCTACGCACTCCCTCGCCCGACGTCCCTCTGTCGGTCCGTCGCCAGCACCATCCATGGCTCCCCCGACGGGGCGTCGCTCTCGTCGACCTCCGGCTCGCCCAGCTCGTCCTCAACCCCACGCACGCCCCGGCCTCGCAGGTCCAACGTCCCCCTGGTCGACGTTAACTACAGCAGGCCGCACCTCGACCTCGTAGCCCAGTCAGTCGTCTACTGCCTCCGACTCCAAGAGTTGTCCATACTGACTCTCACACCCTCCGCCCGCAGGCCCGACCCGATCTCGAACCTCCGCCCAATCCTGTACCGTCAAACAGACACTCCTCCCGCCCCTCGCAACCCCTCCCTCCCACCTCGTCCGCAACCCGTTCCTCGGCCATCTCACCACTCTCCAACGTCCGAGGTCAGCCTGTCGCTCGCCGAGTTCAGCAAACCCTCAAAGGAGGACCCCGGCAAGGTCTTCTACCGTAAGGACGAGTTCCCGCGCGAGGGCGACGAGAGCGACAAGACGAAGGAGTACAGAGTCGTCAGAGAGACGTTGGACGAGTACAACCAGGCGTTCTGGGTGCGTTCCATCCTGTTCTCGACTGCTCTCTTGCCGGTATCATCGATGACTGACCGTTTGCTCAACTTCCTTCGCTCCGCGCAGGCCTCGAGCAATACTCGCTACCACCTAGGCCTCAACGCCCAGCTTGCCAAGCTGACTCCCTCAGACCCTCCAACGCACGCCGACGAGGAGGCCCGCATCAAGGCCGTCGACGACTGGAACGCAAACTGGCTCAGGCAGGAGGGCGAACGGCAGCGCAAGTGGATGAAGGAGTGGTGGGGAGGTCAGGTCGGCGTCCTCAAGGCTTGGTGGGCAATGAAGAGGGAGTCGCCGATCTGAGAGGATCTCCATGTTTTTTGCACTACTCATATCGCACAGGGATGTCCAAGAGGAAGTGCAGGTTTTGTGGGTCATTAGTCGTCGAAACGAAAGTACTAGTCGTGCGGGCCACTGCGCGGATCAACTCTCCCCACCTTCCTCAGCAACCTCAACCTTCTCCACAGCACACTCTCATCGACCGTCTCCTCCAACCGCTCCATAACCGGTCCGTCCTGCCTCTTGAGCGCCTGATCTTCCTCCGCCGTCCATGTCCTCTTGCCGTCCAGGGGGAGCGCAGCGAACATCGCAGACTCCCCCGCTGCCAAGTCGGGATAGACGGGCTGGAGGAAGCGCAGGGACGACCGACGTTCGATCGAGTACTTCTTCTCCATCTCGACCGCCCACGATTGGATCGCGCGACGGTCGTCCGACGTCAAGGAACCAGGGGCGGCGGACAGGGCGGAAGAGTTGGTCGTGACGACGCTGGCGGCGCGAACCTCGGCTGACGAGAGCGAGCGCAGCAAACGCGGTCAGGAGATGGAGGTCAAACAGGGAAGCTAGAGAGTACGCACATATTCTGGTCTTCTTGCGAGACGGAGTACCCAAGTCGTAGTGAGGGATGTTGCTGCCGATGCCTGGAAGGTCAAGCGACTTGCGCAAGATCGGTCGCGCGCTCGATCGACGACGCTTCTGGACGGACGAGTTGCGAGCAGGCGTTGGCTCGGTCTCTACGACTGGCTCGATCTTGGGTTCGGGCTCCGCGGGCGGCGGTGGGGGAGGTGGTGTCGGGTGTTGCGGGAGCGGAGATCGAGTTTGAGAACGAGAGGCAACATCGATGGTCCCCTCGGGCGAAGGAGGTGCTGCCTGAGCCGAATTGGGGAGTGCAGCAGACGGTTTGGGATATTGTCGATCGATCATGACAGTCGTGACGGACTCGTCCTCAGAATCGTCTGGAGCGTCGCGGATGGGTTGACTCGTGTTGGAAAGGACCACCTGCATGGCCAGCGTCGCAGCCCCAGGAGCGTCATCCTCGTCCTCGACTTCATCCGTCTCCTCGCCCGTCTCTCCTTGCGAAGGGTCAACGGGTCCGGCGGTGTTGGACAGGACGGCCTGCATCGCTAGGGTCGCCGTGCCCGACGCGTCCTCTTCTTCATCCTTCTCGTCATCCGAGGCCATGTGCTCGTCCTGCGCACCTGCAACTTCTGGCGATGCTGGCTGAGTAGAGGCTTCCAGCTCGTCCTCCGAATCCATGTCGGCAGGAGTGGCAGAGGACAGACCGGCGAGGATGGACCTCATGACTTGGGTTGCTGGTCCGGACTCGTCCTCCTCGTCAGCGTCCGAGCCCTCGTCCTCCGCTTCGATGAGGCCCTCGGATGGTTGGACTGGACCAGATGGCACGATGGCGGCTGCTGGTGCGCCGGGCTCTCCAGTAGTAGCCAAAGCGTCCTTGACCGGACCCGGCACAGGCGACGGTTCGACGGCGGCTGCTACGCTCGGTACCTCCTCCGTAGGGATGTCGTCGAGGTCGCGATCGAAGTCCGGCTGGTAGTCCATCCCGCCAGCTCGATCGTCGTCGTCCTCCTGCGGATTAGGGATCACGAGCGGTGCTTGATCGCCTGCCGTTGGGGATGGCACGTTCTGAGCCGACGGAGGGAGGGCTTGAGAATCAGGGACAGCTTGCAGTGCACTAGGGAGTGTGAAAAGAGGAGGCAAGTGTCAGGAGGATATCCCTTCAAGGGGTGCGCCATGAAGACTCACTCGTCTTCAAATTCTACGCTCTGAGGCTCCGCCGGCTGAACGAGACGTTTTGGCAGTCGCTTGATCGGCCTCTTTTGAGGTGCAACTTCGGTTCCCTCGTCCGGATCTTCGATCTCCTCACTCTCGTACTCTGCCGACCTCTCCTTCTCGATTCGCTTCGCCGGTGCCTCCTTCTGCCTAGGCGCCCTCTTCTTGGGCTCCGGAGCGGGTTCGATCTCCCAGCTCTCCCTGATCTGGTCGAGGATGGGATCCTTGAGCCCGTGGGCGAGCTTCTTGATCCGTCGGTCGATCTCGCGGTCCATGAAGCTGGTTCGTTGCGACTTGTAGCGCGTCCTCCACGACTGCCAGGGATGCGTCGTCGCCCAGGGTCGATCGTCCGCGTCGTCCTGTACAACGAGGAAACCGTGTCGAAAGGTTGGTCAGTCGGACAAAGGCGCGAAGCGTATTTACAGGACACGCACCTCAGCGCACATGTCCTCGAACAGACGGTTGCCGGTGCGACCAAACTTCTGGCCTTTCCGAGGTACTTCGTCCTGTTGGTAGAGAACGGCCGCCATGTAGCGGATGAGAAGCTTGTCCTCGTCGTTGGTGAACCTGTGGAGAGGAGACAAGGAGGACGAGTCAGTATTGACTGGAGCACAGCATTCGGGGAAGTTGGATTGCGATACGTACTCTGCTCGAGGAGCGCCAGCGACCCGACCAGCCCCCTTGTTGGAGTCGGAAGCCTGACCGTTGCCGGCTGACGGAGCGAGAGGAGCCTTGTTGGGCCTGGGCAGACGACAGCGCTTGTCGGACGAGACGCTTTCCCAGATCCAGCTGGGAGGGGCGAGACGGACGTCCGGGCTGTACTTGTAGTTTTTGATGAGCTTGAGAGACGCCAGATCCTGCGCGTCGAGGTCGAGAACAACGACGTTTGCCTTGTTGGCCCGGTCGACAACACGTCCTCCACAGGCCTGCCAAACCAGCGATATGTGGGGTTCAGCAACCATTACAGTCTGTTGGAGAGGATTTCAGAGACTGACCGTGACCAAATCCCTCAGTTCCTGCGACTTTTCCACCTGCGGCGTCACCCAGATGAAGTACTGCTCCCCATCATCTTTCCCTCCTCCGCGCCCTCGCACAAACACGGGCTTCTTCGACGCGAGGTCTCGGACCTTGACAATCTTCTCGCTGACGACGCTGGCAGGCACCCAGTGCCAGGGCCGACATCGCCAGGTCGTCTCTATTGACCGCGACTCCTCGCCGATCGCTTGACCGTTCTCAGAGGTCGGGTCGACTAGTCGAATATCGACCTGGCTGAGGTCGTCCGAGATTTCTCCTCCGCTTTTCTGTTGACGCAAGCAACATTGAGTCAGTCATTGGGGGGACGAAGAACGAGAGAGAAGTCTGAGGGGACGCACCTCGATGAGGTCGGTCAAGTATCTCCGGATACCGGACGGTAGCTCCTTCTGGATCTCAAAGACGAGGATGAGGTTGTTTTTGTCCTTGAACAGAACCTTCTCCGGTTCCTCGGCGAGCTTGGCCTCCCTCCCGAACTCGCTCTCGGGCGCAGTTGTCGGTTCGGGCGCGGGCGCGCTCACCTGGGGAATGGTAAAGGAAGCGACGAATCAGTCACACAAGCGGGTCCACAGGCAGAGATAGACGGGTAACGCACCTCTGGAAATGCTTGCTGGCGACCCGGCGTCGACCTGACAGCCATCTTACTGTGCAACGCCGAGAGGATGGGAAGGAGGTGCTTGCCGAGCAGCTTCTTGAACTGTTCAAGCGTCTTGACCTGTCGAGGTTCCAGCTTGGCCAGTTCAACTCGGATCATGGGCGAGACGGGACCGATTTGAACGACGTAAGTGGGCTTCTGGTTGAGGTCGACGAGAGATCTGGGGACAAGGACGAGGAGAAGGCATCCGACATCAGTCCACGTTCGGTGTGCTACGCCGAGAAGAGAAGGAGACGCACCCTCCATGTTTTCTGATGGCCTTCTCCACATCCGCGACCTCTGCCATTGCTCCAGCATCCGTTGGCGGTTGTCCAGCGAGGTGGAAGGTCTTGCCGGCGAAGAAGTGCAGGGAGGGATTGGTTGGCGAAGGAAGCAACGGGCCGGATGTTAGGACCTCCTTCGTTGAGGTCGCGGTTTCGGCCTGCTGATCGAGCATGGCTTCGACGGAGTGCGACTTGGACGGGTTGGATGGGCCTGCGTTGGCAGCAGCCGACGTTGTTGGGGGCCGTCGAGGGGGTGCTGATGTGAGAGCAGATGAGCCGGCCTCCTTTCGGTCCAAATCAAGCGACAGCGCGTCAGTTCATTGTTGCTTCGTGTCTGTACAGACAGGAGAGCCGAGAGACTCACGGCCTTCCTTCTGGGTCGAGGGGTAGGCGCATCCGCTGGCCCATCGCTCGCCAGCTCGTCGTCCTCGCCGTTGGGGTCCGACTGCAGCTCGTCCTCCTCTTCTCCACCCGATTCTTCCGACATCAGCTCATCCAGACCATCCAGCTCGTCCTCCTCGTCGATCGAAGTGTCGGCTTCATGGGTGTAGTCGAGTGTCCTGCGCGCCGGAGTGGCTCCCATGCTCTGACGACCGGGACGGACCTGGGCGGGGTGCAAGGCGAGAGCAGCCGGTCAGTCGACACCCAGACTACCCGCCGTTCTGAGCCTCCCTCACCCAGAGACTGTCGACTCACCACCTTGGCCATGACGCAGAGTCGTGTCTTGCTTGTTGGTGTTAATGGGGCTGGGTCACGGGCGGACGCGAACGCTGCTTGGACGCGCCTGACTTTGGATTTTGCTGCCGAAGGTTCGCGCGTCGGGACAGCAAGACAGGCTGGCTGATTGTCGACCCGCACACGACAACCCTCACCCCTTCCCATCAAACCCAGCTAGGCCAGGCAAGAGCCCCTTAAAGCGAGAGACAAGTGCAGGATGCAGGCAGTGCCCTCGTCCATCGGTCCAAAGAAGGGTCGCACAGGTCAGTCCACTCGCTCCGTCCTCCCCCCGGTCGACAGGTCGCTCAACCTCGCCCCTTCCCTCGCCCCTTCTCACCCGCACACCCTCTTCCTTCTCCTCTTGCGTCGAGACTGACTTCGTCTGATGCTTCAGAACTCGAACGGACCAAGGACAAGCTACTGGGCATCTCTCAGAAGCACAACGACGTCGTCATCAACAATGTCTCGCACCGGCAGAGGATCAGGGAGCTCGAGGAGGAACTCTTCAATCTGCGGGACGAGTGTCAAGGCCTCAGAGAGCGCAATACTGAGCTGCTCGCTCGGCTGAGTCGGGCTAAGAGCGGAGGACTGCTGCCAGGAGATCCCAAGGAGAGTCAGGTGCGTGCTCCGGACAATCACTCCCCTTCCCTGCAACCTGGGCTCATCTCGACGTGCCGTCCTTCCTCAGATGCTCCTACACCTCGTCACAACGCTTCTCGCAGCTACTCCAGCCCTCGCTCAACTGCAAACTCAGCTGCAACAAGTCTCCTCAAGCGCGCCGGCCGCGGCACCAGCTCCATTCCAACACTGGACACCGAAGCTCAACCCTCCGGGCAACATCAAGGCCAGCGCTGAACCGATAGGAATCGAGGGAGTCACAGAAGAAGATGAGAGCGAGGAAAACCTAGCGAGGTGGATTTCGGCCTTTACCTCAACTAAAGAGGACGTTTTGAGCTGAACACCCTGGATCTTTTTGCAGCGCGTCGTCCGCCCAACAGTCGACCAACATGTTCACTTCGACCTCGACGTCTTCCCTCTCCTCCATTGCATCCTCGTCTTCGTCCAGGTCCATCCGTCAACAAGCCGAGGAGACGATGGATCACCGATCTCAGTCGCGAACTGCTCGAGCGTCTCGCCGATCATCCGGACTTCTCCCTCCGCCCAGCATGCCAGTCCAATTCCCCGCACCCCCCCTACCTCGGTCAAACACGCTCGACAACCTTCCAGACATGGAAGACGAGTGGATGGAGGAGCCGCTTGTCAGCCCAGCAGGAAGCATCGACACCCGAGAGATTCCTTTGACACCAACTCCACCAACGACGTCGGCGCCTTTGGCAGACCTCACGCCCGTCCCCTCAAAAACTGCGTCGCAAAGCTCTCGCCCACCAGTCTCCAACCGACCTGAGCCTTCGTCTTCCAAGCCCCTCATGGCGACGACCAGGAAGATCACCAGCAACCCAGCTGCCCCGCCACCTTCCGCCACGTCTGCGTCTCAGGCGTCGCGCAAACCCCCACTGTCATCCTCTTCCAGCGCTTCCCGACCGACGAAACCATCTCTCCCCTCCTCCTCCTCCTCTTCTTCTCGGACGTCCACGTCTTCCTCTACAGCCTCCGCCACCAGCGCAACACGTCGCCCCTCCGCACCACCGCCGGTCCTCAAGACTCGACCCGCAGCCCCAACAACGGAACCCAAGCCCAAACCGCCCACCTCGTCAAACAGCTCTTCCAAACCGCTAGCAACCTCAACGGCAGGAAATCTCGCCGTTGCGACGTCGCTGCCGCCGACCAAAGGCAGTCTGCCGGGCGTCAAGATGAAGGATGTGGCCGAAGCGATGCGTGCCGTCGCCAAAGCATCCACCCCACCACCTTCAGCCAGCTACTCTCGTGTGTTCCCTTCCCTCCTCCCTTAGAGCTGCGAACAAGACCCAAGCTGACCTTTTCGCATGCTTTTCGATGACCTTTCCCCGATCCTGCAGCGACGAGTTCGGACCCGTCGACGCCCATGCGGTCGCTCTCCCTCGTGCAGGCCATGCCGCAATCTGCCACGTCGACGACCACGCTAGGGTCCAACGAGGAGGAGTCGCAAGAGTCGGAGAACGGACGCAGAATGGGCCGAGCGCGAAAGAGCGTCAACTATAAGGAGCCGAGCCTCAACACGTCCGTCCCCTGTCCTCCCTCCCCGCCCAAACCAGATCCCAACCACTGACCATGGCCGCACGACCGTTCACACTCTTTTACAGAAAAATGCGCAACCCGGATGCGACGGTTGCAAAAAAGACCAAAGCGCGCGCGTCAGCGACGAAGGGGATGGGCGTTTTGCCCGGCGACGAGGACGACCTGGCCGACCTCTTGCCTGCCGGTCGACTGCCAGCGGTGGTTCTCCCTACGAGCAGCGTCATGCGTCGCAAGAGCGTCCTTCTCAAGCGAGGCGTTCCGCCCAAGGGTCCCGACTACCCCGTGGTCGAGTACGAGTTGACGAGCGACGACGACGACGACGACGGCTCGGAAGACCTGAGTGGCGGAGGGTCCGACGTGTCCGAGGGAGAAGAGCAGGAAGACGAGCAAGAGGAGGACCACCAGGCGACCCCTCGAGCGTTCAAAGTCATCACGCCCGCACCTCGGCCTTCTGCGTCGGATAGACGGGACAGTGGGATGGCGCCGGAGGCAGGAGGAGGGTCCAGGAGGACCAGTCATCGCTTCAGCGTAGGCGTAGGCAGCTAGAGTCTTGTTTTTTCCTACTTTCTCAATCCACTCCACTTCTCTTCTTCTCCGGGATTTTTCATGTGCCTATAACCCTTTCGACTCAGTGAGATCAATCGCAAGAGTAAAGCATCTCATCTAGTCGCTGCTCCGCGCAGTGAGCGGGATGGACTCCTCGCCCGCCAGTCCTTCCTCCGCAACGCTCCCACTCCAGTCGCCCATACTCTCCTTCATCTCCCTCTTGACGCACAGCTGTTCGGCCCAGACGACCGTCCCTGCCGTGCTGCCGGCGAGCACGACCCAGAAGAAGATGGATTTCGGGAAGGAGCCCGAGAAGTACGTCGTCAGGACGACGTGGTTGAACGTGAGCGTCGCCGCGTGGTCGAGAATGTGCGTCGGACGGCGGACGAAGTGGTACAGGAAGAGAACACTGCAAGGACGGAAGAGACAGTCTGCCTTAGTCCTCGAAAGAGGATGCTGAAGGAGGAAGAGGGACGTACTCTACGCCAACGGCCAAACCCCAACAAGCAGCGATGACCCACCCTCGTTTGCGATCCACCATTCCATCCCACTCGCTAACCCACGCCACCTCGCCCTTCCCGACCTCCTCCTCGAGCTCCAGCCCTCCGTTCCCAGCTGCGCCCGCCCCGATCTTGCTTCCTCCGGACCAGGCGCCTCCAAACATGTCCATCCACCCTCCTGCGCCGTTCCTCGCTGATGGCGGGACGTCAAACGTCGGACGAGCAGCCATCTCGCGCCAGTCCATGATGGTTGGAACTGTAGAGGGTCCTCCTTGATGCAAGAGGAACGTCGGGGAGGTGAGAGTCGACAGCAGTACTGGCAAAAGGAGGGCGAGGGTGAGGTAGTGCAGCGATTGCAGCGAGATTATCTGGATCAAAGCAAAGCAGAATCAGCATCCTCCACGCGGGGCAAAGGACTTTGTGACGATGTGGACCTGGCAGATGATTCTGAGAGCCGAAGTTAAGGCGCAGGTGGGGGTACAGAGGTCAGTCAGGCTGAAGCACAACGGTCGTGAGGCGCAGAGGCGTGAGCTCCGGGACTGACAAGATGGGATCCCATCCCTGGACTCTCCGGCTTGACATGGCGGCTCGGGGTGCTGGCGGACGAAGCTTTGCGACCAGCGGAGAGTGGACCCTGGTGCCTGGGACTGGGGAGCAAGCAGATACGGGGGAGAAACAGGATGTCGTTTGAGGGAGACCATCATCTCGTTTCCACGGACGGAGTGTTCGCCAACGTCGACGCAGCCACTCTGAACGCACTCTCTCGCCCACCTCCTCTCATCAAGTTTACAACATGGATCAGGTGCGTCGGCTTCTTCGTCGACCTCTCCAGAACCATTTGTCTGATCTAGCTTGCTATTCGCGTAACTCTTTCACCAAGGACACCTTTCGCTCCTTCCTCTCGACCTCGCGAGCCGGCGGAGCGTCCTCCACCGCAGGCTCCAGCTCGAGCAGTCGCGTGTTCGGAGGAGGAGGGCGCCACTATGGATCGAAACCGTCAGTCCCTCCGATCTTGAGTCTGGTTCAGAGCACAACTTGAAGTTCTGTCGCTCTTGCTCTCCTTCAGACCCAAGGCCGACGGCAAGCAGGCCGACGACGCGAAACCCCGCAAGCCCAAGAAGCAGGGCAAGTACATTGATCGGGCGGCGGCTCGTCGGATGGGTCTCGACGACGAGTTTACGGACGTGCTCGCGATGGGGGACGAGTTTGAGAAGCAGCATGCGGAGGGTGGTGTTGAGGACATTGAGGAGAAGCGCAAGCTGCTTGGGGGAGACGCAGAGCACTCCATTCTCGTTAAGGGTGAGTCCTGTCGTTGCTTTTGCGAAGGCATCTGAATCGTCGCTGATTGCTGTTGCTTCACTCTCATAGGACTCGATCTGGCGCTCCTCGCTCGAAACAAGGCGGAGCTCGAAGGAGGCGCAGACAAGGTGGACGAGGACGACGAACTCGAGGCTGCCTTCGGCGCAGGAACTTCGGCCCTTCCACCCGCCGTCGACGACGAACCGGCCACCAAGAAGCGGACTAGGGAGGAGATCCTAGCTGCCGTCCAAAGCAAGCGACGGGCGTTGGGAGGAGGTCAAGCACCGGCAACTGCGCCCTCGGCGGACTCGCTCAGCAAGAGCAAATTCAAGCCCATCGGCATCAAGGAGGACAAGAAGTCCAAGAAGACCCCCGTCATCGGTCCCGATGGTCAGGTCAAGAAGCTCAAGAAGAAGAAGAAGGTCGTGGCAGAGCAGCAATTGTCCGTTGAATTACCGCCGATAGGCGACGTCGAGCCTGCACCGACACCAACCTCTCTTCCAACGCCGCCTCCCCTCGTCATCCCCACGTCCTCCAGGCCTATCAACCGTCCTTCCGCCTCAGCAGTCAACCTACCACCGCCGCAGCCTCCTTTCGAGCCCCCCTCGAGGAAGCTCGCGAATCCTCTGATCGTTGTTGCCTTGGACGATGATGACGACACCATCTTTGGGGGCGTCGGCGAGTACGAGGGCGATCTCGAGTCAGACTCGGACGACGAGCCCAAGCAGTCGGCGTCGAAATCGGCCGGTGTCCAAGGGGAGAGAGACGGGCCGGCACCCGTTCCGACGGTCAATTGGTTCAAGACGGGACGAACACCTTCTCCTCCCCCGGAAGCACCCTCCAAAATTCTCACCGCTGCTTCGCTCAAGGGCAAGGAGCGCGACACCTCTGGCACGACGGCGGACGACGCTGATCCAGTCGACCACGGCCCTCAACTCTCCCGCTCCCCCTCGTCGGAAGAAGTCACCCGTCTCGTTCCTCTGTCCGGGACGTCCGCGCGCGACCTGCTCGCGAGGGCAGAAGAGGCCGAGGCGGCGGCGGTGCGGAGGTCAAACAAGGCAAAGTGGCGGCAGTCGCAAGGGCTTTCGAAGCAGGCCGATGACGATGACGACGACGAGGGAGGGCAGGGCAACTGGAGGGCGAAGGAGAAGGACCAAGATGACCACAAGAGGCGGAACAAGGGTGCGTTCTCTTGTAGTCTTGCTTGATCAATCGACTGCGCACTGACATCCGCGCTCTTTCCCTCCGACTTGCAGAGTTTCAGCAGTATCAAAACTACGTCAAGAAGAGCGACAAGTAGTGAAACGACTTTTGTGCGATTGGACGGTTCCATCATTCATGTACTCATGTCAATCTTTTTCGGACGTCGCGCGCCGGTGCTGCTGGTCGAGGGTCGGTCGAGTGGGTATTCGCGCTACTCGGGCGCTTCCCTTGCAAAGAGACAGTCGCACGCTTCTCAGCGTCCATACCGACCTCTACACGCGATCGAAGATTCTGGCGATTGTGCGGAAGGGGGTGCAGGGAGGTTCAAGACGACGGTTGGCCAACGGATAGTCAGATGAAAAGAAGGATGGATTCAAAACCTGCCCTTAGACAATGGGATGGACCAAAAATCTCCTGAGTCCTGCCCTCGCTGCGCACCATCTCTGAGCCAGAGCACTATCTCCAACAAATCTTACCCTTTTCCCTGCCAGCAACCCTCGCGGTCTTTGCCAGCACACCCCGTCTCCTCGCCGACGGTCCACCCCCAGAACCCCCTGTCAACAGTGCAGCGGCCCGCCGGTAGATATCGCGCCAGGCGCCTCCTTCTTCCCCCGGCCCCTCTGCGCCCTCCGCCGACTCAGCCCACCATCGCACCCGTCGGTCGACCTCCTTTACCCCCAACACAAACCTCCCCCCTTCGCCCTCCGAGGTCGCTCTACAGGTCTTCTCCACGCCTCCGACCCGAAGAGATCGCTCGGTTGCTCGAGATCACTTGGTCGAGATCAGCCCTCGACCATCGCGACAATCTCCTCGCTCCTCGCCGCCGTCCCGTTTGCCCCTCCCCGGACATCAAAACTTCACCCATCCACCCTCCCATCCATCTACTCTCCCCCATCCCCCGCCTAATCCACTACCATGAAGAGAAAGCTAGCCCACGGCAACTGCGGTACGTCTATTGACCTGCGCGATCTCTCGTTCCTGCCTGCGATGGTCGGGAAGGAAGCCAGGGCTGACTTTCTCTCCGAGCCCTCTGATTCGACCCCCTCCCCTATCCCATCGAAACCTGATCCATCCACTGCAGCCAACTGCGGAGTCGACGAGGTGAGTCTCAGCCTGGTCTTCTCCGAGGAATCTCGTTCGGATTGCTGACTTGGTCTGGCGATCCCTTGCAGAACCACACCTCGCTCTGGAGGACGGGTCTCGACAAGGAGCGGCTCTGGTGGGTCACCTTGACTTGGCTTGACATCCACTCCTCTTTCCCAAGACCCCCTTTGCTGAACCATCTCTATCCCCATTACTCCTCTCTAGCAACGCGTGAGTCCTTTGCTTCGAATTGTGCTTGATCTCGATTGGATGCTGACTTGGCCGCCTTTCCCCTGTCTGTCTCAGCTGCGGGCTGTACGTCCAGACGCACGGCAAGTCTAGACCAACATCTCACTTTGGAGGTCGCCGTCCTCGCAACAAGGACAAGGAGGATGGTGCTGTGAGTGGTTCTCCTCGACGTCTTTAACGAAATTTCACAGATCGCTGACATTCTTGCCCCTCGAACGTGCACGATGACTCCACACAGACTTCGCGCGACACAACTCCGGCCGGAACCCCTCGAGGCACTCCTCGTAACTCGCCCGCGCCCGACCACACATCGTCATCAGACGATGAGGGAGACTCGTCCGACCTCGAACCGTCGCCTCCTCACGTCCACGCGCAACCTCAGTCAGGGGAGCGCCAGTCGAGAGCGCCCCGACGCCCTCATCAGAACATCCCATCTTCCTCCTCTGTTCGCAGCGGATCCACTTCTCGACCTCGTATTCAGCTCCCTCGTGCGCCTCCTCGACCTCGGTCTGCACCTCCGACGAAGCACCGCTCCCGGTTCAACCCCTCTGGAGGCAGCGATTACCGCGGAAGCCCCGCCCCCTCCATCGCCCCCTCTTCACCGAAGGAGAAGAAGGGCGCGGCTCCAAGGGAGCTCGCCCACGACGTCCTCAGTCAAGGACAGTGGTACCGCGTGCCTGAGAAGACGATCAGGCTGGACTTTTGGAGCAAGATCGGCATCGACACCAGCGCGCCGGCTCGACCGAGCGGTCACGGAGGAACGTCGATGATGCGGACCAACTCGATGCCGTCGTACAGTCCTCGCGAGACGCTCCTTACGCCGGACGGCAGTAGGACGTCGTTCTTCTCCCCTTCGAGCGCGACCGAGGACTCCTTCTCGCCGGCCGAGGGCGACTTCTCAGATACGGAGAATGCGCACGGCAAGCGAGAGCGCTACCTCGGTCCTCTCTTTGGCAGTGGCGGCAGCTCGGACGGTCACTCGTCTGGACACCACGACCTTTCTGGCCTCGACCGGTTGGGCCACATCAACCTCGCGAGTTCTCCTCACGGCACGCCTAAGCGCCGGCCGGCATCACTTAAGATGTCGGCACCCTCGTCGCCGCGTTTCGGCCATCGCGCTCTATCACCCTCGTCGCCACCTGCCAGCTCAGACTACCTGAACCCAAAGCTTTCGCCTGAGCAGGCGTTGGTTATGGACGACGCGCACTCGTCGAAGCGTTTGCGGTCCACCTCGCCCGCCTCGCCTCCCACCTCTCCGAGTCTGGCAAACGCCGCTCCTGCGCTTCTCACTGGTGCCGGTCCCGCTTCACCGTCAGCCATCCTCCAGCACCCCTCACCCCTAATGCACCACAACATTGCTGCTCAGAGCATCCCCCGGTCGTCGTCGCCCCTCCGCTTCTCGTCGACCCTCGTCCAGGCCCACGCCCCTCTGCCCAAGAGCAGTCTCAGCTCACCAGCGTTGAGCCACGCGCAACCGGCTCCTGCACCGCTCGAGGACAGTCTGATGGACGCCGACGAGACGACGCCCAAGGTCGAGGTCAGGGCTGACTTGCCCGGAGGACCGCCGCCCGTTGGTCTCACCAATCCCACACCGCCCAAGATCGACGTCTAAGTCGATCGAAGGAATCTCTAGATCGAATCATCATTCACACCCACCACTCTACCACATCATCTGCATCAGCTTTTCTCATTCCTCTCTGCCTCATGACCCGTTCTCAATTCCATCCACTCTTTTACGACCGCTTTTCAATACCCACCACTCTGCATTCAAACACCCACCCTCCCCTCCCATCCTCCTCCTCCTCTACCTCCTCCTCCTCATCAGATCATTGTTCTCGTCCATTTCGATTTCCCTTTAGTTCTCATCATCACTTCGGTTGTCTTCATCCCCTTCTCCTTTTCCACTTTTCTCGCTCGAATCCTCTTTGTTGTGCCCTTTCTCCACCCTTTAAGTCCTCCCCTTTCTCATCTCGCCCTACACTCATTCTCGCTTTCGTCCTCGCCGTTCTGCTCGAGCACCTATCGATGGAAAGTTCCTTCCTCCGAGTTTTCCTCAGCAAGAACGAAGTCAACGAGGAACGGAAAGTCATTTTTGGATTTGGGGCTCGATAAGTAAATTGAAGGAAGGAATCAAAAAAAAAACGGAGGGGGGTGCTCGATAGAAGTAAGGGGGGGGGAGGGGGGGTTCGTTAGGTGTGGGTGTTTTTTGAAAGGCTTGGATTTTTTGTGCTCCTTTTTGTGAGCGCGAGAGGTACAAACGGGTATTGAGAGCGAGAGAGAAAGAGAAGGGAGAGAGGAAAGTCCAGGAGAGGGAGGGAAAGGGAGTTATGTACATGCGAGGCCGGGGAAGGGAAGGGAGTCGAGCAGAGGGATCTCTTTACCCCCTTGTTGTCTTTCCGGCCGGTGGAGTAAGCTACAACGATATTTTCTTTGTTTTCCGGACCTCTTTGTTTGTCGAAGGCAAGAGGGAGGGAAGCTGTGTGCGATGGAGGAATGGGGAAAGGGGAGCGGAAGGGCGGACGATGCCTGCTCTGGGAAAGGAAAGGAACGGTCTCAGTCTCAAATCTCCAGATGGAAAAGAGAGGAAGGAGCACTAACAGCGACGACGACGAGAGTGGGAGACGGAAGACGAGCTGAGATACGGCTTTTACGCGCAAGCGGGAAGGAAAGGAAACCCAAAAAGAAGGAGAAAGGCAGGAAGCGAGGACCTTTCAGTGGAGGTCGCCCATGTCGACATCCTCCGACATGAGGGCGTCTCCCATCTGGTCGTCCATCCCGGCGTGCATCATCGAGTGGTGAGCCGTCGTCCCTCCCAGACCGAGCACGCTGGCACCCGCGCCAGAGTGCGTCCTGCGCATGGCCGCGCCGCCGGCCGCGTTGGACGAGCCAAAGACGATCGGGCTGGGCGGACCGCCTTGTACGAGGAACTCGAGGTCGTTGGCCGGGAGGGCGCCGAACGGGTGGCTGCCACCAAAGAGCGTGTTAATCGGTGGGGTCGTCGTCGCCTTGAGACCCGACCCAGGGGGGAGGAACCGGTGGCTCGCCCCCGCCGGCGACCCAAAGTTGAGCTTGGTCGTGCCGAGTCCTCTGCGCTGGGCCAGGTTGGCAAAGCTCGAGTCGGTCACGGGCGACGCTGGTGGATAGTCGTGCAGGTGGACGCCGTTGGATGAGCCGTGCGTCTCGCCCGGCGTGGGCAGGTTGGACGGGAAGGGCGAGTGGGACGACGCAGAGGACGGGGACGACGTGCTCGACCGATGGTTGGACGACGCGTTGCCGTTGTAGCCGAGGAAGCTCGAGACGGGCGACGGGTAGGCTGCAGCGGCGGCAGTCGAGGGAGCGTTGTGTGACGGGAGAGCATGGACGGGGTGCGGCTGCTGCTGCTGCTGCTGCGACATGGCGTGCGGCATCTTTGGCGGTGGCATGGGCATGTTTCGGAAGAACGGGCCTCCCCAACCTGCGAGCGTCGGCGGCTGGGCGGGCGGGGCCGTCTCGTCGTCAGAGTCGACCGTGTCGAGGAACGAAAACTCCTCTTCGAGCGTCCACTCGCCCGGCAGCTTGCGCGGCTGGGGCTGCAAAGGCGACGACGGTCGGGTGACGACCTCGTAGTCCTCGTCACCAGAGTCCCACGACTCGAGCGGGACCGACGCCGTCATCGATAGCTGCGACATGGTCGACCGCACCGGCACGGACGACGACGAGAACGCGCGCTGGTGGTGCTGGCCGTGTCGTCGGTGGTGGTGATGGTGGTGGTGCGCTCCTCCTTCGCTCTCTGCGCATCGTTCACAGATGGGGTCCTCCGAGAAGGGAACGGATGCCGAGCGGAGAGGGAGCATCTCTGCGCACTTTGAGCACGGCAGGCCGTTCGACGTAGCTTGACCGTTGACGGCTCCTGGTCCTCCAACGAGCGCACCGCCGGCCAGGATCGAGATCGGAGACGACACGGGGACGGACGCGCTCAGGGCGGTGAGCGGTCGGGGCAGGTCCGACAGCGAGTGCGAGTGGTGGCTAGACGGCCGCGTCAGGTTCTGGTCAAACCTCGCCTTCTTCTTGATCGTCGGCGCCTTGAGGACGACGTGGTTCGGGTTGGCGCTCTGGTGCGGGTACCCGAGGGCCGACCCGCCAGAGATCGAGTGTCGCTTCTGACCCTTCTTCGCCCGGACGTGCTGACCAAAGTCGGTGTCGGCAGACAGGCCAGCGCGGGCCATCGCAACGCCGTCGAGTCGACCGAGCGAGGCCGACATGGTTGGCGGGGGCGAGTCGGTCGGCATCCGCGGCGGCGGCGAAGGGAGGTCGGCCGTCGAGTTGGGCGGCGAGGGCAAGGACGACTCGGTCGACGTCGAGATCGAGTTGGACCGACCTGGTCGAGGCTGCTGAGCGGAGAACGGGATGGCGCCGGGGAGCGAGCTCGTCGAGGACGACACAGAGGTCGACCCTCCGTGCGACTGTCGAGGTCGAGCGGCGTCCTTGGCAGGTCGGCGAACACCGTCCTCCTTCCCGGCAGCCTGCCAACCCAAAGAAAACCCAAACCGCCAAGGATCGTCAGTGGGATACTCTTTAGAGAACGCGGCAGAGGGAGGGTGGGGAGGAAGGGAAGGCAGCGGTGCAATCGGCCAAGATGGTCCGAGACAAAGCCACCGCGAGTAGGGTTGTTGAGGAGGAGAGGGAAGCGCGCGCGCAGCCGAAGCGAGCGAGGAAAAAAGGCTCTCGTACCTCTGGCGTTCGTTCGTTCCGCGTCTTTGCGGCCTGAGCTTCGGCCTTCTTGCGCGCTCCGAGAGCGGCGAGAGGCCGCATCCGACCGTGCGTCTGGACGTAGAGACCACAGGCATTGCTGTGCAAGTCGGGGGTTGACGAAGGCGGGCGAAGAGAGGGGGGCGGCCAGGAACAGCAAAGAGTGTCAGGAACCGACCGCCTGCCTGGCTAAAAAATCGCAGAGCGAGGGATGCTTACCAGAGTCGTTCCTTGTTGAGACCTGTTCGCCAGAGCGAAGTCATGGTCTATGTTGAGATAAGAAGGGAAGGGGAGCAGGGGGAGGGAAGGCGCCGACGCAGTCAGCTCAGCACGTTCTCCTGCGCCAGTCCCAGCGCAAGGACGCCTCGTCCGCTCGCTTGATAGCAAACGCACCTCGTCGCAGGAACAGTGACTCTGCAGAGAGCGAACGAGAGAGAAGCCATGAAAGCGTCAGCTAGTGTGCCTAAGAAGGGGAAAGGGAAGGAGAAGGAGGGATGCTCCGGGATGACCACTCGGTCCCCTGCCCATGCTGACCTCCCCCCCCCAGCCCCTCCGAAAGCCTAAGCCGGCACACAGAAGAAAGACGAGAAACGCACGCAGTTGCCGACGGCCAGGCGCCGTCTGTTTGTCGGCATGCCCTTTGGGTTGGTCGTTCGGGAAGACGTTGTGAAAAGCGGTTGGGGGAGCTGCGAGAGCTCGGGGCGGAAGGCAAGAGGGAGGAGGGGAGGGAGAGGAGGTGGGCCAAGGGGGCTTTGGGGTGGGAAGCAATCGAGACGAGAGCTGCGAGAGTCGAGCGAGCAGTCGAAGAGGAGGAAGGAGAGAGGAGAGGCGAGTGCGAGCGAGCAACGAGTCGAGAAAGCAAAGTAGCAGGAAGTCGAGGGGAGAAAGGGTTCAGGGTCAAGGGCAGCAGGAGGAGGACAAGTCCGCAAGAGCAATCGGGCCACCAAACATAACGGCAGGCCCAGGTTTCGCCTCAACTTCAGTTCGCGCAGCCCACAACCTTTTTTTTATTCTTCTGCACTGGCAGCCGGAAGAGAAGCTCCAACACCACCCAAGTCCGGCAGCCGGCATCGATGCGCAGATCAAGGCGCGCCCAACGACAGCAGCGGCTGCAGAGAAGGGAAGTTCATGAAGAAGAGAAAAGAGACCCAATAAGCGTATCGTGACAGTTGGAGACGAAACACGACAAATCAAACGAACAAAGGAACGACGGCCTCCTTAGCTCTCGGCAGGAACGTCGTCTTCCACGTCTTCCCCTCCCCAACCCTCGTCCCACCCCATCCGCGAAAGAACAACTCAGAAGGCGCTGCTTCCAAACTCGTGCGACTCGACACCGACAACCTGCGGCGAGAAGAGGACGAAAGAAGCAAGAAAAAACAAAAACGTCAGCAAAGCGTGCCCTCCGCAAGATCAGATAGTCCCAAGCAGAAGGTGAGATAAGTCAATTAACGGAAACGCACCTTCAGACCCTTCCTCCTCGGGTGGTTCCTGGTCACCAGATGACAGCCCCACACGCTCAGCTGCTCGAGCAGCGGGCAGGCGTCGACAACGTCCTTGAGCGTAAAGTCAGTCACGTTCCCTGAGAAACGCAAGGAAAACAAGAGCGAACGACAGAATCCCAAGGGGAGTCAGACCTCGACCGACTGTGAACAGAAAGAAAGCGACGGAGGGGAGAAACTCACGACACCACCCCAAATCAAGCGACCTCAACGCCCTCCCCTTGAGTCGTCCAATGGAAACCAACGCCTCTTCGCCACAGTCCTTCCAACCCGCGATGTCCAGCACCTCCAACTCGCCCTCGAACGCCAGCAGAGCCTCGAGTGACTTGGTCCCGAGGAAATGACACCCTCTCATTCGGAGTTCGACGAGCGCCCGGGGGGACCAGGCAGAGAGCACCTGCGCGGTCTCTTCGTCTTGCAGAGAGGGGATCTCCGAGAGGTCAACGTGCGTCACGTTCAGACAGAAGGCGGCGACCGAAGACCCGAGTACGGCAGGGGTGAGAAACGACTGTCCCGCCAAACCGAGGTGCGTCAACCCCGGACCGACAATCTCGAGGAGGTCAATGAACGCGGACGACGCCGCTGGGGTTGGTTTCGTCGGCGATTTCTTCGAGGGCGAGAGCGAGCCGCGCTGGGCGACGGGGGACGTCTGGCCTCCAACCTCGGTTGAGGATCCTGCTCCGTTGACGCTGCCAGCAGCGGGAGGGTGAGGAGCAGCAGCAGCAGCAGGCGGTCCGCCAGCGTTGACGCTCATGAGCCCGCTCGTATCCAGTCCGCGCGCGGCGTCGTTGGAGGGCGCCCCGCCGACGGCCGTCTTGCCATCGAGCGATCGGGAGGGGTGCGAGATGTCGAGCGTGTGGAGGTGCTTCAGCTGGCCGATGATGGGCAACCACGACTCGGAGACTTTGAGTCGAAATTTGAGTCGAAAGTCATGGGAAGGATCAAGGATCAGTCAAGGTCAAATTTCGTAAATGTGGTTGGGAGAGAGGAACTCACACTGCTCAACCAAGCTCAGCCGCAGCTCCTTCAGACCAGGGTTGCACTCAACCAGCTTGACCAGCGCGTGCTCGTCTAGCCTCGGCGAGTTCCTCACCAAAAATCCCTCCAAGCCCCCTCCAGCCCTTGCACCCATCTTCTCGAAAAACTCGGCCCAGGCGTCCTTGCGCACGAGGAAGGGCGCGAACAGCTCGAGTCGCTTGAGGTGCTGCAGTCGAGCGAGGGAGAGGAGCGAGGCCGACGAGAGCTGGCCGCAGAGCGACAGGTGGAGGGACTCGAGCGACGGGCAGAGGGAGGCGAGGGTCTCGAATCCGGGCGGGTCAATCACTGCGAGCAGCGAGAAGATGGATTGTGTGAGTCGAGGGAGAACGACACACCGGCCAGAGGACTTACGAGTACAGTCCTTCATGACGAGGTCCGTGACGCTCGCGTCGTAGAAGAGCGTGGCCGTCTGGGCCGTCCTGCGTAGCGCGCCAGAGGACGAGACGGTCAGTCCGACTCGCCATCGCTCAAAGGGGTGCCAACGCAAGTGAGAAAGGAGAACGCACATCTTTCGGTTCTTGCAGATGATGTTGTTGACCTTCCTCATGTTGTCCGGCCCGATGTCGCCGAGGCTGTCGACGTCCTCGACGTGCGAGGCAACGATCGAGATGCAGATGTCCGTCAGAAGCGGAACCCGATCCCTGGCCTCGTAGTGGACGATCTGCAGCGACAGCGGGGATGGAGCATCAGATTTAGTTTCATGCAAAGGTTTGTGAGGAGAGGGAGGGACGAAGGGTAACGCACCTGTCGTCGTTCGGCCTTCTTCTTGGGCGCAGCCTTGGGACCCTTGTAGTTCTCAAGTCCGGCCGCCTTGGCGCACTTGTGACAGAGGTACATGTCCGGCTCCAGTGGCGCAGGAGGCGAGTACTTGGACTGGGTGCAGAGCAGAGAGCAAGCCAGACGTCAGAGATCAACAGCGCGAGCGAGGAGAAGACGGGGGGAGGAGGACGCACGTAGGAGAATTGTTTCCCACACTCTCCGCAGTCCATCCTCAGCCCCAAGATGGGCGGACCAGCAGGCGTCTTCCCTCCTCCTCCGGTCTTTCGCCTAGGGACGAACCCCTCCCTATCGAGGTCGCTGTCGCTATCGCCGTCGTCCTCGGGCGGGTAAGCCTTGGCCATCACCTTTCGCTTCTTCATCGCGAGCTTTTCGAGCGTCTTCTTCTTCTTCTGCGCTGGCGTCAGGTTCGAGTCCGAGTTGTCGATATCCTCCGAGTCGGACGTGATCTGTCAGGAGGGAGGAGGGGTTTGGTAATCAAACATCAGCAAGAGATTGAGGGGGGGGTAGGGCGGAGTTGCGAAGGGAAAGACGAGAGGGCGAAAGCGACGACGCACCTTTGGAACTCTCCTCTTCTTCCCGACGGGCGCGTCCTCCTCCAGCAGGGCTGAGAGCTGCTCAGGGTCGAGCTCGTCGCCTCTCCTCTTGGACGGACTCGCGCTGGTGGACGGACCAGCGACGGCGTTCGAGGGGTCGAACGCGGTCGGTGCGGCCGCGAGTGCTGCTCCTCCTCCTCCTGCGACTGCCCCGGGAGGGGGTGGGAGGACGTTACCTGGAGATACGGGGACGTCCTGGATGTTGTTGGGTCGGTAGCCTGTCCCGTGTCGGGCGGTGATGCCTTGGTCCTGCGAGCAGAGGGAAGGGGGGTCAGCGTGCGATTTGCCACATTGCTGCGCCTGGCGTTGGCGAAGGAGAAGGATCGGGCGAGCAGAGTGTCAAAGGACTGACTCTGAGGAACGAGGTCAGGGCCGAGGACGGTCCGTGGACGCCGTCTGTCCTACGCGGGGGCATCTTGAAGAGTCTGCTGGCGCTAAGGGCAACTAGAGGGCATCAGGGCGGAAAGACTTAGGGCATGGGAGAAGGGAAAGCCCAAACCGAAAACCCGGCTGGGGTACAGGAACCCCGGCTGGCTCATTTGGCGTCGCGTCGCGTTCCTCGCCTTCGCCCTGAGCCGATCCAGCCATTCGTCCCAGATCCAAATCACAAGGACAGCCAGATCATGTCGGACGACGAACAGAAGGCAGCCAACGACTAGTTCAGTCCCCACCTCTCTATTCACACTTAGACTCGACTGACCTGCCCTTCTCTCGACGCGTCGTCCCCCTCAGCGAGCAGCAGCGGCTCGCCAACATCAAGGCCAACGATGACCTCCTCCGCTCGCTCGGGATCGCCGCCGGCAACTCGACCTCGTCCCTCGGTATCCCCGTGAAGAAACGCGCTTCCTCGCCCCCGGCCAAGAAGGCCCCGAGACCGAAGAAGGTCAAGACCGAACCCTCTGCGATCCCCGCTCGTCGGTCGTCTGCCCGCCTGCTGGGCATTCAGGCCGACAGCGAAACGCTCAAGATCAAGCTGGACGAGGAGGAGAGAGAGCTCAAGGAGATGAAGGAGGCCAAGAGACGAGCTACGCACGGGCCGTACTCGCTCGACAACCTCCCCGAGCCCATTCCCAAAGCCGACCTGTCCGCGCTCACCTCAACGCTCGCCAGCACGTCTTCCTCCGTCGCCGGCCTTTCGTCGACGGGAGAGGCCAAGTCGCAAGCTGCAGGAGTCGCTGAGCTCCGCCAGAAGTTCAGCAGTATGGCCATCAAGAAGTACGCCAAGGTCACGTCCGACAGGGTGTTTAGCATGGTGATCCACCCAGACCCGACCAAGACACTCGTCTTTGTGGGCGACAAGACGGGCCAGTTGGGCATCTGGGATCCGCTCGCTGAGAAGGACGACAAGGACGACGAGGAGGGGGAGGAGGGGGAGGATCATGAAGGAAAGCACTGGAGGATTCAGGCCCACGGATCGAGCAGCGTCAGCTGCATCAAGGTCTCTCCGTCCGACCACACCAAAGTACGCGCCCTCCTCTCGAGAACACTTACCTCAGCGCTGACAACTCCCCTGCTTCCTTGTCTTCCCTCCTCCTTCACAGCTGTTCACAAGCTCGTACGACTGCACGATCCGCCAGCTCTCGCTTTCCACCCAAAAGTCAACCGAGGTCTTTTCGATCCGCGACTCAGACTGCCTCATCTCGTCCTTCGACCTGACGCCCGACGGGCAGTCGCTCTGGGCGAGCGACAAGCACGGGGGGTTGAGTCACCGGGATTTGCGCGAGGGAGGGGGAGGGGGGAGACTGAGGAGGTGGGAGGTGGGCGAGGGGATCAAGATGGGTGCTGTTAGCGTTAATCGTACATTTTCTTTTTTTTAATTTCTCTCCCAACTTGTCTTTCGTCCATTTCTTCTGAAAGAGGTAGGGAGCTGACGTTCGGGCTACCTCTTTTTTCTCTCAGCGGTCAAGCCCTGGTTGCTCCTGACCGCAGGCAACGACCGGACAGTCCGGTACATCCCTTCCTCCTCTATTTTACTCGCGCACCCTCATTGCGTTTTGTACGACGACCTCATCGTTTTCCTGATCCTTTCTCGCTCCTGATCTGTTAGAATCTGGGACACCCGCCACCTGCACGCCTTGCCCTTGCCAACCTCGTCCTCTCCCCAGCCGTCCTCCCCCTCATCCTCCGACGACCCACTCACCTATCCAACCTCCTCCACTTCCTCGGAGACGGTCCTCACCTACCGCGAGAGCACCAAGGGCAGGGGCTTGCTGCGCGGGCTCTGGAAGCACGGGAAGAGCTGTTCGAGCGCTTATTGGGATCCTAGTGGTGGGAGGTTGTTGACGACGAGCTACGACGACCACCTGCGAGGTTCTGTCCCCTTCTCTCCTTCCTTCTCTTCCATGCTGCCTGTTCGTTGAGGAATTCTGACGAAACAGAAACCCCTTCTTCCATATCTTGGTACGTGGTAAAACAGTCTGGAACATCAACCAGAGCGCGTTCAAGGACGATCGTCCGCTGACGACCGACGAGTTTGGCGCGCCGGACGTGACGATCGCGCACGACTGCCAGACCGGCCGGTGGTTGTCCATCCTCCGTGCTCAGTGGAGTCGTACGTTCCCTTCCTTCCCCCCCCCCCCCCCCCCCCCCCCCCCCCCCCTCCCTCCCCCCCCCCCCCCCCCCCCCCCCCCCCCCCCCCCCCCCCCCCCACCCCCCCCCCACCACACACCCCCACCCCACACCCCCACA